>CM041782.1:48640466-48807341 GCA_023374045.1 Limonium bicolor
TCCCCTTAATACCTCGGCTTTAGCCCCAGGCATTTTCCTAACAGTGCCCTTACTTAGCCTTGTTTGGTCATTCAAAGACCCAACCGTAGACGTACACCTTTAGGTGATGTGAAAAGATTAGGGAAGCCCAAAGACAATAGCGTGCAAGTGAAGACATGTTGAACTTGTGTGAGCCTTGTTTGCTTGTATGATCGGCCCACACCAAGGTTGAAATTGATAGGAACTTTCCTACATCAACTCAGCCCAACATGAATTTGTGGCTTTATTGTTTGCGGCCTAGAGGCCCTGTTTGGTTTAATGTTTGAGTCATTTGGGCTTCGCCCAAAAGCTTAGATTTAGGTGATTTCTCTTTTCAGCCCAATTTGAATTATCAATTTAGTTCTAGGCCCATGAAAAAAAATCCACCTAAAGTAATCCATAAGACATGAAAATCAATCCGGCGTTTCCATTTCGGCCCAAGTCCCACTCTAGTCTAGGTAAAATTTTCATTTGGGTTTAGCCCAAAATCCTGGATCTAAGTATCATACTTTTACGCTAATCAGAACCGTTTGTTTTAATTTCGGCCCATATGAATTGCAGATAGTTCGCCTAACTCAATTCATTCTAGTTTCTGGCCTCAAGGCCCAACAGGAACATCGAACAAATCTTAGACTTCAAAGTTTCTCTCTCGGCCCAGTGGCTCATTCACAGTCCATGTAGTTTCCTTTAGCCCATCTGTTTCACTTCTAGATTAAGAGCACTCTGGCCTACACATCCTTTATAGTCTAGGAATCACTCTAGCCCATGCACTTTACTCTCAGTTTAGGAAAGATTTAGGCCCAGGTACCTCCTACATAACGTATAGGCATTCCTAGTTCATGCGTTTCACGGCGCCTACTCAAAGTTTAGAAGGAAGACGATCACAGTCATCTCAATGGTGTCCCGGTGGTTGAAAGCTTGAGTCTTTAGTATGTTGCCATCAGACAGTTCAACATCACTAGAAATTGATATTTTATAAGTTTTCTCAGTTAAGTAGTTTCCTTTTCTTAGATGTCCTTCCAACTTTTATGGTAGCTAGCTTCCTTTATCATTTTAGGTAGTTTCCCTAAGATTATAATTTTCAATGTTATATTTCCATTCATGAATTAGAGTATAAGTCCTTTTTCATAATTTTTTGTGAATTCATTCAACAAAATAAATGATGACCATTCATGTTTTCCAAGAAAAAGGATCATAAGAAATTCATTTTCTGGCAGTAGAATGAAATGACTTGTCCTTTTGCGACCAAAAGGGTGAACATGTGCGTTCAAACACCATCACAAAACATCCAAAACAACCCACGAACCGGTTCCTAATCCACATCTTTTAAATTGTTGTCATAAACGCCAAATCAATAATGGGGGCAATGTGAGTTTAGGTTTGTCATCTTTCCTCTTTCGTTTAAGCGTGTGAACAAGTCTCTAAGTGAAAATTTCGCGAGAGTGTCATGAGTGGCAAAACCAAAAGCGAACGAGCGTGTCATTTTTACAATGCAACTATGAGACCACATTTAAAGGTAAGGTAAACAACATAACTCTTACTGAAGGAGATAATTTGTAAATTTATGTTTAGACCTGTGAAAAGTGACAAAGAACGGATACACGACTATCAGGAATGACAAAGCACCTAGGTACAACCCCACATAGTTAAAAACTTGTGAACCTTGACATTAAACCCTAGGCACCCCCGCAGAGCATTTCATATATCCCTTTTCGATATTATGAACTCCACAAAATAACCAGCCGATTATGAATATCCAACTTGGTGACCAAAGGAAGCAAGGAGCCAGATCTCATATAATGTTTTCATCAGTCCAAAGAAGCAACGCAGCTTCAGCATGACAAAGCGATCCACAAATGGTCCCAGAGTGACACATGATCCAAAGAACTTACATCGAAACAACTCTCAAAGCCCAAAATTGGGAAACAGAAGACCCCCGAGGGCGAAGTCAAGAAAGGATAAAAAAGGCAAACCCGAAGTGCATCGAAGAAATCCAAATGACAAAAAGAGGAGAAATGGTATAAAGGACGACTTCAAAAGCCCAAGTTCAGAAGCTTGAAAACAATAACAACACAAAGCAGCTAGACGACTTCAAGACAAGGAAGATGAATCCGAGAGAAGAAGGTGTAACCTTGGTTACCTATTTAAACTCCACATACCTTAAATATCCCTCCACGGTCTCTTTGTCTTTCATCACACCCCATGGCCACGTTATAAGATTTAAAGAATTCTGATTTGGTAGTTGTGTATTCAATCACGTGAAAGTAATAGATTGATACGTAAATCTAACAAATATCAAATTCAATGGTCTAGAAGTTATGACCATGAGCAAGAAATGAGTGCAAACACCAAACACATCGATTGTAGGTTAGGAACCACCACATCAAAACATAAGCCTTGACCCTATGAGGATGAGACTTGTTTGCATGTTTAATCAATGTAAATACTGGGGAAATCGAATGTTCCGATCAGTTTCCACGAACACTAGCTCAGATTGTCTTAATGAAAAATACTAACGGCAATTGTTGGTTCCAAAAATTGCTATCACAACACTAATTGAAACTCGAAGCTTGTGCGACACTACCACCACACAGGTACACATAAACCCTTACCTCCACATCATACAACCCAAACCCGTCATCATACTTGACCACAACTAAAAAAGTCTTAAACTCCCACGACAAACGCCACACACTTCCATCAGTGGCATGTTCATCTTCGAAGAAACAAATTGCATATCTGAAATTCTTAGTCAGGAAATGATCATTTCACTTTCCTTTTTCAGTAGAGTTTTTCTCAAGCTTTGCCATGTTTGGCACCTTTTTTAACAGTTTCTTGTTTTGGACAAGTTTCCAACAAACACTTTAGTTGCATTTTAAAACTTTCGCATAACACCTCAACATTGCAACGTTTGCCACCTTTTTCAATAGTTTCTTTTTTGAACAAGTATCTTGCATACATTTTCATTGCATCTTGACATATACCTTATCACTGCCATGTTTAGCACTCCAACAATCAGTCTTCATCTTTTGCATAAGAACATCATCTTTGTAGTCTTGCACCTTCCAGCATCCGAGTAGAAAAACTCACCCGAGTAAAAGAACTCACCTGAGTAGAAGAACTCACCTAAGTTGAAGAACACAACTGAGTAGAATTACTCACTTGAGTAGAATAACTCACCCGAGTAGAATAAGTCACCCGACTAGAATAACTCACACGAGTAGAAGAACTCACCCGAGTAGAAGAACTCACCCGAGTAGAAGAACTCACCCGAGTAAAAGAAGTCACCCGAGTAGAAGAACTCAACCTTAGGCTCGCATAAGACCTATCCTACATTCGTTCACTTTAGCCACCCATAGGACCTAGCAGAATTTCCTTAGGCTCGTGGTAAGACCTAGCATTCGTTTAGGGTCATAATAAGACCTAGCATCACACTCTCAGGCTCGTCATAAGACTTCCTTGCTCTCATCAAGCACATTTCATCAATCTAATTACATATTACACCTCTTTTCATTCATTTCCAGGTTCTTAACACCTTAGAATACTCGGCGTACTTCGTTTCACTTCTAGGTAGTCAGCGCCTTAGAACAGCTTGATAACATTTCGTCACTTTAGGTAGTCAACGCCTTATAATTGATATCATTACCATTCCTTTAGGTAGTTGGCGCCTTAGAATAGCTCGACAACATTTTATCATCTCAGGTAGTTAGCACCTTCGAATAGCTCAAAAACATCTCTTCTTATCGTTTAGGTAGTCAACGCCTTAGAATAATTTGACATCACTTTAATCAATTTTAGGTAGTCAAAACCTTAGAACAACTTGACATCATTACATTCACTTTTAGGTAGTCAGCGCCTTAGAATAGCTTGACATCATCACATTCACTTTTAGGTAGTTAAAGCCATATAATATCTTGACATCACTTCATTCGTTACCTATTATAGAAAGTCAGCGCCTTAGAATAGCTTGACAACACTTTATCATTTTAGGTAGTTGGCACCTCATAATAGCCAAACACATCAAGAGTTCTCTTTTAGGTAGTTGACGCCTCATAATATCTCAGTACATCTCGACTTCACATTTTAGTAGCTAGCGCCTTATAATAGCTTGAAATCATTACATTCACATTTAGTGATGCCTCAGGCATCAACTAGACTTTTTATATCCATTCCACTCAGACAGACAGAGAGTTCATTCTTCAGGATCGACAAATTTTTTGGTATCACTCAGGCATCAACTAGACTTCTCATATCCATTACAAAGTCTACTTGACGGGGGGCAATATGTTATACCCTAGATTTTGACCCCCCGGATTGGGTTCCTTAAGGCATATTCATTACAAAGAACATTCTGGACAAGTGATGAAGTCTTAGTTCGATCGGTGCGTTTCATAGCATTAGGGGCAGCTTACTCATCCGGAGAGGCATTTTTGTAATTTTCAGGGCTGCTATGCCACCCCATAAGCTTTCTCTCTCCTCAAAAAATGACTTA
This sequence comes from Limonium bicolor, assembly GCA_023374045.1. NCBI lineage: Eukaryota > Viridiplantae > Streptophyta > Magnoliopsida > Caryophyllales > Plumbaginaceae > Limonium > Limonium bicolor. The sequence continues at coordinate 48,644,977 of CM041782.1, forward strand.
AATCGACTCATAATGCCATGAAATTTTGATTTTTCAAAGTTCCAATGATTTTCAAGTAATTTTTGATTAAATAAGATGATAAATTGAATTTAAAAAATATTCAATCACCCAAAAAATCTAATTTCTCTTTAAAAAACTCAAAAATTCATTCCTTTACACGTGGTGAAATTTTCATAGCCAAAATCATCCCAGAAGATACTCATTCGAAAACATCAGTAAATCTCGATTTTTACCGAGCTAGTTTATCTTTAAGTGATGCCTATATAAACAACCTTATCCCTTGAGATAAAGAGAACATTCAGAATCCCAAGAAATATGAATACCTAGCCATCACAGGTCTCCCACGTTTTAACACATCCAAGAGCCGAAATCTCGCCGAAATTCACTAAAATCACCACGTAAACACTTTTCAACTCCAAACACTTCAACAATCATAAAAAATCAACCAAAAAACCTCCAAAACGTGAAGAATATCACCAATAACCAATAGTCAGAAGCTGTTTTTGAACGCAAACCGATACCAGTCTCGGCCAAGCTCTCGAAGTATCCCGTTGTGAAATTTCAATTCAAACCCAAAGGTAAAAGGGTTAGAAAGTAGATTTCTTAACTCACATCGGCTTCATAAGTATTCTGTGTAATTTTGGGCGTGAACCGACCTTTTTCGACTTTTAAATCGTCATTTCCTTTTGTTTATGCCGAATAAATTGTTTGCTAAGTTTCATGGCCAATTCGAATTCAAACCGAACTCCTTTGAGTACTAACATATTGGAAAACTTTCAGGCTATATAGCCATAATTGTTTAGTCGAAAACACCACCGGGAACCACCAAAAAGCCGTCGTCCGTGGCAAGTTCAAGCCTGCGGAGAGCCTGTCCGGGGTCCCAGACGGCCTGTCATTGGCCTCGGACACCCTCAGATGGTGGCTGAATTTTCAAATTTTCAAAAGTAAGGGCTGTATTTAGTATGTCCAGGCCCACGGACGTCTTGTCCGTGTCCCCGGACTTTTCAAAATTTCATTTTCCTTTCAATTTGACTTTTCGTATAACTAGATTAACTAGGGTCTGTGGGTTCGGACGTTAGGTCCGTGGCGATGGACGAAATCAAAATTTGACCAAGTTCTGCATCCTAAACCCTAGTTTAGGTAATTTCAATTATCACTTTAATTTTCTATCAAAAAATGTTAAAAAATAAAAGAAATTGGAAGTTCACGCACTTAAGTTAAAATGACTCTTAATAATCCATAAATAAACTATGTAGAGAAAAAACTACTTCGAGGGGTAATGAAAGTAATTGAACCTTAAATAAGTCAAATACCAAGTCCCCGTACACGAACTTTCCTTTCCTAATTTAATCTAGGTTAAAATTAGGTGGCGACTCTAATTAGGCCCCAGTGAGCTAAGTTAGGACTTAGTAATTAATGTTTTATGACATAGTTATTAGGCTTATGTTATAGGTGGACCTAGAAGCTGACCAGATCCTAATCAACTTGAATCAATAAAGGGTAGTGGTTCAAAAATCAAGGCTCACAACACCTGAACCAGCAACTCGCAAGCTTCACTTCACTGACAAAGATTAAGCAACCCCAACTGACCTCGTCGAGCCAATCACTCACGAAGTGGAAGAAGAGGAGGTGCAGAGTAACGAGAAGTCACTAAAAGAACACTGAATAGAAGAGGAAGCTTAAGAAATTGGTCTGTGTTATACCCAAAATTTTAACCCCTAGAAGAGAGTATCCAAAGGCACAGGTACCAAAGGAGAGCTTAGTCAAGTAGCAAATGTGGAGGGTGCTTTTTCGGTATGAGGGGGGTCTATCTAAATGGTTCTGACTGAAAAGCGTAGATCCTAGAAATTTCCATTCTGTGGAGGGTGAAAACCCGTTACCTGGCATCCCTCAAATACCTACTAAATCGTCCATCTTTCCCAGAAAGAGTAACGGGAATGCTAGTGAGCACTACACCCGCTCTTAATGGGCTCCACACGAACTTATGCCCTAAGGGCGGAAATTGACTAGAGTCGCCACCTAGTTTGACCTAAGATACTAGAAAGGAAGGGAATAAGGGTTCTAAGAACCGTTGGTTGACTATGAATTTGTTGCCTATGGATAGAACTTACCTGGTTAGGTCAGAAATTCTATTGTGGGTTCGCATTGGGTTACATCCCTTGGAAGTGGCAACGACCACGACTTCGGATTGGTGCCCGAGGAAACCTTGGTCTCCAATTGACGGGATTACCTTCTTTCATTACCTTTTTAGAGAGATTCATTTAAAATCCAAGGATTGGATTAGGAACAAAGAGAAGATGAGGCGATCTTTTCTGCCAAGCTAGCGCCAAGAAGGGGAATTGCCGAATATGGATGAGTATAGAATGAAAAATTGGGAAGAGTTTAAGGTTGAGTGAATAGACAAGACTTAAGTGATCTGAAGTTTGTGGGAGCCGAAGAAGGTTTGTGTGTTTTGAAAGATATGAGAGCCACCATGGAAGGGGAAAAGGGTTTTTTGTTTGGAATGGGGTCGCACCCTAGATGTTTTTTGGGTTTTGGAAGTTTTGAAGGGTTTGAAGTTTTGGGTGTGCAGACGTTATATTGTGAGTGGTTAGAACAGGTGTAATTAACATAAAAGAAAGAAATTAAAACCCAAAATAACGTCGGGCTGCAAATAAATCCCGGTCGCAGTAGTATAGTGAAAATGTAAGCAACCGGATGTCGAACCGTGGGACTAATGTACATAATAGTACCTAAGCGTGTCACAAAAAGGGGGGTGGATTAATTGACTTGAAATAAATAAAAAGAAAAGATAAAATAAACTAAGTTGACTGATAAATAAAATGGAACTCTGGGTCAGGTTAATATAATCTGCATAATTAAGCTATCTCTACTGGTTTAATAATTTGGCAAGGTTCCTGTAATTATCTTAAGGACTAAGTCATAGCCTCATAAGAACTCGTTCACCTGTAATGCAAGGTTCTAATCAAGGTTCAAGCAAAAGCCTGCGAACGGCAGAGGAGTATTGAGGAATTACATTTGCAACTGAATACTAACTTATTAAATCATAACAAGTTTCCTCCAGTTTTACGGCTTAATTAACCTGTCTATTTATCACCTGGTCTGATCAAAATAGACTTAGGAAAGCAATTTAAAAACTCATGACATTTATTAAAAAGGTGCGAGATAACCTTTAAGCGTAACAAACTGTATATAATTAAAACCAGTAAAAATATAGCATAATTAATACAAACATATAATAACCATTCCCAGAGCGTACGTAAACTAGCCTAACATATTAAATAGAATAACAGAAACAAGAATGATAGAATCATCCGTAATCACTCCGTCTCGCTCTGCTATTTTGTATACGTAGGCTAGAGGTGGATTTTGTGGAATGAAGAGAAAATAAAATGGAGAAGACGGGAGGAAGGGATAATGGATCGGTAGTGTTTCTCGTGGAAGGGACTTGTTATTTTGAGCAGAAGCTCGTGGCTTTTATAGAAGAAAAGAAGAGGCAGCAGATAAGGAACGCGTGAATGGATTGAGCTCATTGATTGCTCACTGATTGAAGCATTGATTGCAGGGGACAGGAGTTGGAGACGGGGAGCAAAATAAGGTAGGCGCCGGCGACAGTGGACGAGTTGGAGCGCGAGTTGCAGACGAACAAGATAAGCTCGCGCAACATTTACACGCGTGCTTGCCTCACGTCCGCCTGTTCACGTCCGCCTGGTTAAGGGGCGGTTGCTGCTCACGTCCGCCACCAAGACCGCCAGATAACAGGCGGTTGCTGCTCTACGTCTGCCACCAAGACCGCCCATTAAGAGGCGGTACTCTCTTGTTGTGTCCGCGAGGCGGTTGCGCCTCTCTAGACCGCCCATTAAGAGGCGGTTGTCTCTCTGTTGTCCGCGAGGCGGTTGCGCCCCTCTAGTCCGCCAGTTATCTCGACGTCGCAGAGGTTGTCGTGACTTATTTCTTCTACCTTCGACCGGCTCTAGATTGTTCGTTTGGGCTCCGTTTTCGAGCCGTTTGCGTCTATGTGTTCGTCTCTTTATCTACTTTAGTCCCAGCTTGGTTTTCCTCATGTTAAACCAATAAATTAGTGAGATAATAATAAAACATAAACTAGAGGAAAACTAACCGAAGTGGAGAAATGAGCAGAAAAGTGTTAATATTATATATGAAATACACCTATAAATCATGCTCATTTGGACACTTATCCACCCCCACACTTATCTTTTTGCTTGTCCTCAAGCAAAATCACGTACCCAAGTAAGTAGGGAATGCTCAATACTAACAAATATTATTATGAAGGGTAGGATAAACATGATCTTTAAACTTATTGAGGAGTGTGAAAATTAACTGCCGGTGGCATAGGTGTGCTCAGGGTAAAAATAAAATATAGAGTTTCGGGGTATGATCTAAGGTACTTCAATGTTTCTTTTAGGTGACTCTGAGAATTTTTACCATGGCCAACTTCTCTCAAGAATGGGCATTGAGGAGAAAACAAAAGGAAAAATAGATTTATGCATTTGTTTCACTTTTGCATAAGGGATGAGAAAATGTAGGCATCACGCCTTTGTATTTCAGAACACTCAACTCTCTTTGTTGGTTACCAATGGTGTCTCGAATGTCTTTTATTTTATTTTTCTTTCTCTTTTTTTAAACAGAGAAATACCCCTTAGCAATCCCTAAGAGAGAAGACAGAAAGAAACCCCGAGCAATAAAATCTAACCAATTTGCAGATTATTTGGTCACACCGCATATAAAATGCTCCTCAAAAGTAATCAAAATTTTAAAATTTGTACATTTATCCCACAATTCATAACAATATTATTCTTAAAGAGAACAACCCACATATACAGGGTCCATAATATTTGAATTGGACAAACGCATGATAAGGAGAGAGATTAGGCATTTAAGCACAAAATGTCACCGAAAGGGCACACTCCCCCACACTTAATTTGAACAATGTCCTCATTGTTCACCAGAAAAACAAGGGAAGGTTTTAGAAGACCTTTTTGGCAAGTAGATAAAAATAGAGATAACACAAAGATCACAAATAAACATTTAAGCACATAAACGCTCCTCTGCAATTTTTATTTAAATAAAAGCAAAATAAAAATAACTGGTACTCCCCTGATATTATTTTTGCTTGCGTTTATAGGAGTTCCCCCACACTTGAGCTTCAGCCTCAAGTAGCGTAGCTTGGTTGCGGTGTCCACATGGAGATGCACCTGCATAAGACACTAGAAGCAACCATACTAAAAACGGGGTTAAAAGTTAGCAAAAATAAAATTAAAAGAGAACCTGAAAATTAAAAGAGCATAAAAGTAAATAAAATTAAAAGTACACCCGGTTGCCTCCCAGGAAGCTGCCCTTCTTAATGTCTTTGGCTAGACGCCTGCTCGTTATCCTGGATCAAAACAAAATGTTACCTCGGCATTAAAATAAGAAATTAATACTCCACAAAATCAGGTGTTTGAGGAGGTACTGCCGGAACGTAGTTCTAACAGAAGACCCGGCGGTGATGCTTTTTCTTCTTCAAATTGGAGGATGTAAACATCATCCTCTTTTAGGTGAGGCTCGTAGAAGGAACGCTGTTTAATATCATCTTCAGAGAAAGTTAATTCTTTGAAGGTGATAGTGGCGTTTTGTTTGGATAAATTGGCGGGAGGTGATGGCAATTCCTTCTCTTCATTTTCGAGGATATAAATATCCTCATTTTCTGGGTAGAGCATAGAGAAGGATGGAAACTGGCGGTAGGTGACTATAGAGGGAAGAGCATAACTTACGTCCGTAGTGGGGTTTGCTCTTGTTGAGCGATTGTCTCCAGGTAGTCTGGTTGATCTTCTAACCAGAGTTGTTCTTGCAATATGAGACAATCCTCATAATCATGAGCTCCTCCACATACGGAGCAGTATAAATACTCAGAATAACAAAACTCTTGCTCGTACACCTGTCCATTTCCATTTTTTTTTTGTATATAAAAGAAACTACAGAAAAAGATTAGAAAAAAATAATTAGAAACAAACATAATAATAATATATACAAATATAAAATGAAGTAGAAATAGATTGAAGAAGTTGGAGAAGAACAGAATTTGAAACGCGGCGTGTTTTTTTTTTTCGAATCGGGTCACGTCCGCATGGACAACCGCCTGGTAATGGGGCGGACAAGAGTGCTGAGACCGCGAGTCTGTCCGCGTCCAAACAGGCGGACACGCCTCTGTTGCTTATTTTTTTTTCGATTACAAAGTTACTGAAACAAAACAACAGATTAGAAAACAAACATATATAATAATAACAAGGTATAAAAGATAATTAAAATAAACAAAAACAAAATAAAATAAACTAAATATTCTAATATAACAAGTGAATAATCCGGGGCTTAGGGACTAGAATAAACTAGTCCCGGCAACGGCGCCATTTTGCAGACGTTATATTGTGAGTGGTTAGAACAGGTGTAATTAACATAAAAGAAAGAAATTAAAACCCAAAATAACGTCGGGCTGCAAATAAATCCCGGTCGCAGTAGTATAGTGAAAATGTAAGCAACCGGATGTCGAACCGTGGGACTAATGTACACATAATAGTACCTAAGCGTGTCACAAAAAGGGGGGTGGATTAATTGACTTGTAAAATAAATAAAAAGAAAAGATAAAATAAACTAAGTTGACTGATAAATAAAATGGAACTCTGGGTCAGGTTAATATAATCTGCATAATTAAGCTATCTCTACTGGTTTAATAATTTGGCAAGGTTCCTGTAATTATCTTAAGGACTAAGTCATAGCCTCATAAGAACTCGTTCACTGTAATGCAAGGTTCTAATCAAGGTTCAAGCAAAAGCCTGCGAACGGCAGAGGAGTTGAGGAATTACATTTGCAACTGAATACTAACTTATTAAATCATAACAAGTTTCCTCCAGTTTTACGGCTTAATTAACCTGTCTATTTATCACCTGGTCTGATCAAAATAGACTTAGGAAAGCAATTTAATAAACTCATGACATTTATTAAAAAGGTGCGAGATAACCTTTAAGCGTAACAAATGTATATAATTAAAACCAGTAAAAATATAGCATAATTAATACAAACATAATAACCATTCCCAGAGCGTACGTAAACTAGCCTAACATATTAAATAGAATAACAGAAACAAGAATGATAGAAATCATCCGTAATCACTCCGTCTCGCTCTGCTATTTGTATACGTAGGCTAGAGGTGGATTTTGTGGAATGAAGAGAAAATAAAAGGGAGAAGACGGGAGGAAGGGATAATGGATCGGTAGTGTTTCTCGTGGAAGGGACTTGTTATTTTTGAGCAGAAGCTCGTGGCTTTTATAGAAGAAAAGAAGAGGCAGCAGATAAGGAACGCGTGAATGGATTGAGCTCATTGATTGCTCACTGATTGAAGCATTGATTGCAGGGGACAGGAGTTGGAGACGGGGAGCGAAATAAGGTAGGCGCCGGCGACAGTGGACGAGTTGGAGCGCGAGTTGCAGACGAACAAGATAAGCTCGCGCAACATTTACACGCGTGCTTACCTCACGTCCGCCTGTTCACGTCCGCCTGGTTAAGGGGCGGTTGCTGCTCACGTCCGCCACCAAGACCGCCAGATAACAGGCGGTTGCTGCTCTCACGTCCGCCCCAAGACCGCCCATTAAGAGGCGGTACTCTTGTTGTGTCCGCGAGGCGGTTGCGCCTCTCTAGACCGCCCATTAAGAGGCGGTTGTCTCTCTGTTGTCCGCGAGGCGGTTGCGCCCCTCTAGTCCGCAGTTATCTCGACGTCGCAGAGGTTGTCGTGACTTATTTCTTCTACCTTCGACCGGCTCTAGATTGTTCGTTTGGGCTCCGTTTTTCGAGCCGTTTGCGTCTATGTGTTCGTCTCTTTATCTACTGTAGTCCCAGCTTGGTTTTCCTCATGTTAAACCAATAAATTAGTGAGATAATAATAAAACATAAACTAGAGGAAAACTAACCGAAGTGGAGAAATGAGCAAGAAAAGTGTTAATATATATATGAAATACACCTATAAATCATGCTCATTTGGACACTTATCAGGGTGTGAGAGATTAGTCTGTGGGACACTCGGGTCTATGAAATGGTTGGGATGTTCATGTAGTGGGAGTAATGGGATGTCAAGGCCAATGAGACGCTCGGGTCTATGAGACGCTTGAATCTTAAAATGGTGGAGAAATTGAGATGTTCGAGTCCGTGAGGCGCTCGGGCCTGTGAGACATTAGAAGTTAGAGAGGAGTGGAATTTGGGAGACGATTTCAGTTTGGAGTGATTTAGAGTTTGGACAATGATTTGAGTGTGTGAGGCAACTGAGGTTTGGGTAGAGATCCCGGGTTTTTCGGATTTGAGATTCTGAAAGGGTTGATGTTTTGGGATATTTCAAATTTAGAGTGAGATGATGGTGGACTGAATTGTTTGGAGGAATGATTGTCAAAATCATCCTTCTTAAAATTTTAAAATCGAAAAACCATTTTTTGTTGGTAAAGGGTGGATAATCCCTAGGGATTACCCTATGTACCCCCTCGAACACGACACTTAATAAATGGTAAATGCCGAGGCTTGAAAGATGGGGCAATGAATTTATGTCGAAAAATAGGATTTAGAGAGAAACACCATGAATGAGATGGTCTCGGTCAAACCCTAATATCGTCTCTCACTCCCGGGTTTAAATCATTAAAAATCAAAAATACTGAAATCGAGTGGAAGGGAGTTAGACGATTCTAAAATCCCGGCTGCGACTAGGAAGGTCGTTACTTCCCTAGCACCCCCCTTGTAAAAATCTAGGCTGTAATTAGGGGAGGTTTGTATCCCTAATGCCCCGCCTAAAGAGATCCAGACTGTGACAAGGGAGGTTATGACCCCAGCGCCCGGCCACGGATTTTTATTTTAGAAAGGGAGACAAGTGATGTTCAAACAAGGAAGGAAATGTTTTGAAGGGGTCAGACATTTCTTGTTCCTCGAAAACGGTTTATTCGAGTTGAAAACTAAGTTTGAAAACTTTAGAAGTTGTTCGGAATTCTCAATAAAGAAACACTGATTTTGGGAAATGTTTTTAGGAGAAAACTTTCTGTATATGTGAGAAGAACATTCTGCATTTGAGAAGAGTTTCCTATGATGTGAGAAGAGTTTTTCCTTTAAAATTCCACAAAATGGTTTCTTTTGAAAACTTGATGAAGTTTGAAAATTTGAGAAAAAATATTTTCAAGATTTTTGAATTAAAGCTGAATAATGAGGAATGTTTTTTTTTATTTTTGGAGTTTGAATGAGATTTACAAGTTGAGTGTGAGTTGGATGAATTGACTTCTGGATATGAATTGAATTAGGTTAAATGAATTGGGTTGAATGAATTGGGTTTGAATTGAATCAGGCTTGGAAAACGGACCAGGTCAAAGTTGGGTCAAGGTCAACGTTTGAGTCATGGTCAAAGTTGGACCAGGTGGGCCGAAATGGGTTTTTGAGCTTGATGGCCTGAAATAGGCTTTGGGCTTGATGGGCCGAAATGGGCTTTTGGGCTTGATGGGTCAAAATGGGCTCTTGGGCTTGATGGGTCGAAATGGGCTTTTGGGCTTGATGGGTCGAATTGGATTGATCGGCCAAATTGGGTTTGGGCCTGAATTAGGTTTGGGTTTGAATTAGGTTTGGGCCTTGGAATGGGATTGGACCTTGGAATGGGTTTGGGCCATGGAATGGGATTGGGCCTTGAAATGGGTTTCCATTGATTTTTGGGCCAAGGTGTGGGAATTGTGCTTTTAATTTTTAGGCCTTATTGATTAGGGCTGAAATGGATTTTTGATTAGGCCGGGTGGGCTCTTCAATTTGGGCTGATTTGGGAGGTTTGATTTGGGCTGAATGAGCCTTTGAATTCGAATGTTGGGCTTGACTTAATTTTTTGGCCGAATCTTGGCCTTGAGCTTTTTTGGATGTTGGGCTTTATTTGGGTTGAAGGTGCAATGAAACTTCAAGTTGAATTTGAATTTGAATTTATTCTTTATGTTTTTTTTGGTAAAGTTTTTTAATGAAATTAGGGATGGTTTGGGATAAGCTATAAATATTTTTAAGGTATTGTTCCCCACAAAGTAAATCAGAAATAAGCTAGACATGGGGTACCTTCAAAGGCTTAAAAGAGATCTTCAAAGTTTTGGAAGGTATTGTTCCCCACAAAGCAAATCAGAAATAAGCTAGCTGTGGGGTACCTTCCAAGACTTTCATCATAAAAAAAAGGGTGACCTAGAAGGCAATCTAGGGTTTAAATAATGAACAGACAAAAGGAGCAATGAATATTACAATAAAAACCGAATGTAAAGCATGTATATGTATAAGTGCAGTACAAAAATATATCAAAACAACTAATATAAACGAATTGCAGCTTACGCATTGTTTTAAAAGAGTCGAGCTATAGATGTGAGGTTTAAACACGTAAATCAGTGCACATTAGACGAAGCCGTGTTGGAACAACAAGGTCTCTAAATCAGTAGTAATAGACAAGGGGCAAGTTCAACGTCCGGAGTAGCTTAATTTTTGAACCAAACTCAAAATGTCAGATGAAAGATAACATTTGGTTGCTGTAAGAAAAACTAACCGATGGGGATTTTGAACCCCCCCCCCCCCCTCAAAAGGGCATCCACAAAGCTCTTAAAGTTCAGAGCCCAACTAATAAGGCAAACTAAATTCAGTCCCCATTGTCACCATACCTCGGACAAAACACAACAAATGAAAGAGTGAACCTAGGCAAACGGATAGCAAACGCTGAAGTATTAATGAAATTTGCAATGGTGAGATTGCAGTCAAAATATAAATCACAACCCTCAAAACAAAATTAGTCATCGAAAAGAGCCAGAAACTCATCAAGTAGCATTGAGTTTGCTTGTGGATGTACACTTAAGAAGTGACACATGAATAGTTCAATAGCAGATTAAACACGGTTATCAAATGAAAACTCCAAACCCGTTTCAAGACCAGAGAAAACTGAACAAGTTGGAAATCACAGATTGACCAAAAACAACTTTCGCCATTCACCCTTGGCATGGACAACAGCAAAAAGAGGTGATCTCGCTCACAGACGATTGCATCAAACGAAAACCCAAGAATACGTGAACGTATCTCAAAACTTGAATGCAGACAGAGACGATATCAGCAGCAGGCACATATGTAAATCAACGAGTTATACCAACTCGCCAAAAATATTCGAAGATTGACAAAGTTATATATACATATACCACTGGGACAGGTCAATAGAAAATACAAAAGTTAAAAAAAAAATAGGCCGTACACATGTGTTTGATTTAATGAGTTGAGACCAAAATACCAAGTCGGAGAGTCGAAGATTTCCGCAGTGTTCACGCCTATTTAAAGAGTGAAAAGGATTAGGATCTAGTGCCAAAAGGAGAACACGAATAATCTCTTGCAAATTACTCAGAGCACCAACACAAAAAATCCAACTAGGTTAGATCAATAAGCATAATTGGATAAACACAAGAGAATGAAGAAGCGGAATACAGAACCAAAAGTTAAATCTCCACAATTTGTACAGGGAAACGTCCAACACAGATGCAGAGCATACGGCGTTAAATTTTATAAGCAATCAGAGGGGACCTAGTAGCCAACTTAGATCAGAAATGAAAACCCAAAAGAAGATAACCAGAACTTCTGCAAGGAACTTCATGATTGAACTATAGCAACAACTTACTTCTGATTCAAGCATTACTACCGTAGGTATCTCAAACAGAAAGTGCATTTAATATGAAATTGACCAGAAAATAATAATCCGTCTACAAGAAGTGATGGCTGTCAAGGATATAAACCTGAGATCAAGGACTGTAAACAAAATTTTGAGGTAGGAACCTCGAATTAATTCAGAACTGTAGCAAACGTGAGAATATAAAGAGAATAAGCTAATAGTACAGGTTCATGCCTCCTTTGTAGCCTAAGACAGACTAGTAAAAAAAAGAAAGAGTGTAAAAAGAAAGGGAATTCAAAACTTGGGCTCACGCTTGGATCCTTCACCGTGTTCGTGGACTCTGGTGTCCATACCAGGCTGAGCGTTTACCCATATGTTTGTACAGAAATGACGCAACAGATGAGAACGATAGCAGTTTAGGGAATGGAAATGATATTTCAAGGGTATGAGCATCATTTGATGCACTTTCCTAAAACTAGAAACTTACGAAATGGGAGTTCGAAGTTCTAGTTCTTGGATTCGAGAGATAATCGTCAATTACCGATGGTGCGCTTTATCACCAGTAATGTGGAATTCACTATATCACAACGAGATTAAACAAAACGGGATACAAACTCAAGTAACTTAGTACTAACGTAAAATTAAATAAAACAGAGAGGGTAGGGGAGGGCTAGCTCTTTCTTCGGAAGCAAACTTCCGATAGAGCCTCATGCGCCTCTTGCCATCACAGATGAAGCTTTTCTCCGGCGAGATTTTGCTCAAACGAAAGGATGAAGTAAAAGCAAAACGAATTTCAATGGAAACTTGGGAATACGACTTTCTCAGTTGGTGAAGCGAAACCCATGACAAAAAAAATGGTGATCGAGGCGTCAGAAACGGGATCCGCCAGTGTATTTTCAGAGAAAGGTTTGAACCGAAGGTAGAAAATGGAGAAGACGGGAGGATTTTGGTATTCGTTCAGCGGAGAAAAAGATTCTAGGTTTCAGAGTTGCATGCCAGTACCTCCAGGGTTGGAGTTGATGAACGTAAGTCTAGAATAATTGACAAAAGGACGGTAATGGATGCTGGTCGTTCCCTGACAAAACATGAACAGTTGGGTTTTTTCAGGATCTTTTTATAAAGAGGCTAGGGTTTTTTTGGTCAAAGGCTAACTGGCCTTCTCTTTTCATCATTTGGGCTAGCTTAAACAAAAATGGACTTTATTCAGGAACAAAAAATTGGACCCAATTGGATGGGCTGTGTTTGATCCGAGTTGGGCGAGGCCCTGCTCGTCTAAGGCTGGCGAAAAATAGAGGATTCAAAATGGCTCCTAGTGAGATTCACCTCTTGTACACTCTACTGGTTGAGCTATAACTGAATTCGGTATATTAGCATACGAAATAAAGACAAGAGGTCTTCTGCGGGCGAGGATAAAAATAGAACGCGTCCAATTGTTCGCCAGATTCGAACCACCTACCTGTTGATTTTCCAGTGGACATGCTAACCGACTAAGCTAACTCCGAACTCAGCACATAGACGAAGTAAATAATACAAAAGCCTTAATTCTGACCGGATAACTCATCTAAAAATGTTACCGTCTTAAAATAAAATATACAATAAAATGAGAGAGCAAATCTGATTGGCGTGAAATTATGGAATATAAATTAAAAAGAAAGTATAAATCACAAGATATATATATATATATATATATATATATATATATATATGTACGTCAAATAATAAAATAGCACAAGTGTAACGAGTATAGAATGCCGGTGGAATTAATAAAAATGAAAAACAAATCAAATATGTACGAGTAGCGAAAATATATTGACATAAACAGAAAATAGTAGTAAAAAGTACATAAAATGATAGAAATAACAATAATGATGATAAAATAAAAGCAAATATAATAAATGAGACACATTTAAAATAACAATAAAAGATATGAATAAACAATCAATGAATAAAATAAAATAGCAGAGGAATGATTGAACAAACAAAGACGTAGATAAAAAAAGACTAAAATAAAGTGAAATAGTAAGTAAAGGTAATAAGCAAGAAGTGATGGGTTTGAAACCGATTGTTGTGTGAAATTCATTTTTAAAAGATCAGGTTTTCTGAAATGTTAAAAACAATTGGTTCAAAAATCGTTTTGTAAAATAGTGGCGTCATTTTGGCATGCACGTTGATATTTTGAAAAAGAAAGGCGACGACCCCTCTTATTTCAGCATTTGCTTTATGGGGTGAGAATTTTTGGTGTCTACAGATGGCTCCCCTTGATTCAATTTTGCAAGCCCTTGCAGAATTGGATCAAGGAAACGGGGCGCCAAAAATCTCACTACGATGCACGATTTGTTCTTATGGGTGAGTGCATGGGGACTTATGAAGGGCCCCGAATTGAGGTGATTGATGGTATGAGGACTAATGACGGGCCTCAACTAGATCTCGGTATCTAGCTCTAGGACTATGACGGCCTCAACTAGAACTCGGTGTCTGGCTCTACGACTTGTGACGGGCCTAGAATGCATCTTCGAAATGTATGAGGACTAATGACGGGCCTCAACTAGATCTCGGTGTCTAGCTCTAGGACTAATGACGGGCCTAGAATACAATCGGTATATTGGTTATGCATGAGGACTAATGACGGGCCTCAACTAGAACTCGGTGTCTAGCTCTAGAACTTATGTTGGGCCTAGAATGCATCTTCGAAATGTTTGAGGACTAATGACGGGCCTCAACTAGATCTCGGGCGTCTAGCTCTAGGACTAATGACGGTGAAATACCCCGAACATAAATTAGGGATTAAATAATCTACGTATTTAAGGGCCTAATGGTACCTAATTAATACTGGTAAGGAAAAATAAATCCAAAAGAATAAATAAACTCTTAAAAGCGGAAAACGCTAAATAAGCGTTAAATAACCATAGGAGGTATGAGACCTCGGTTAGAGTATTATATGGATTCTGAAGGTTTAATATGACCTAAATAATATTGTAACACCCCATCCAACATTAACACACATACAATAAACTGCAGCGGAAAAAACCTCATCACATTACCTAACTCGTTGGTGTTACACGCCCGTTAGCCACCCACGTGGCTAACAAGGCTAATACATACACATTGTACCGGTCTGATGGGCTAAATTTCCGAGCAACTACACAGTATTATCCCTTTCCATTAACAACAACAACAACATACACCTTTCAACTATACCGAGTATTTATAAATTGATGCCGACAACAATTTCGGTCTTACTACACCTACTGTATATATACACTTAATGATTACCCATGTACAACGACTACCCCGTCCTACTCTCGAACGGCTCCAGCTCTTTGTACCTGAAATAGGAAAAGAAGAGAAAGGGTGGCCCCCAAGGGGCTCAGCACCTTTGCTGGTATGGTAATCCCGCAGCCCACATGCTACCGGGCCACGCACAACTAATTGTCGTCTAGCATGCGGTTGATTATTTTTAAATCATACATGCACTGTAAACACACAACACATAATCATTTCGCCTCAACGGGCTCAACAAACGGATAATATATCCTTACTTAATAAGTCACTCATGGTATTCATTATCCCTAGAGTGTTCCTCTCCAATGGAGCTACTTCCTTAATAGACGACACTTACCCTTAAATCGGGTATCCTTAAACGCCTCTTATCACAAACTTGGAATCATTTCCATGATCCACATACTCCATTTTACAACATATAACATACACTACATAACAACACATAACAACACTTGCACGTTTCAACGTGTACATCATAACATCACAATAGGTATTGCATCACAAACAAAATACATAACATAGCGGGAATGGTTCTCTTAGGAACCGACCCAAACATTGTTTATACACTGGTGAGCCTAGAGAATGTTGCTAGTCTCATGATAAGCTCGTTATACAATAGCAACAACACTCATTACCGTCCTAATAGTCGGACGAGTAACTTAAGTTAAGGCGGTTCGGGTTTGGAGGCCCGAACACACCCACACAAACCATGTTCCCCCTAAACCGATCATAAGTCAGAATAGCTAAGCTTTGGAATAAGCTATGGGAGATCATAACCCGTGAGGGAAACAACCATAACAAAGAGAAGGGTAAGGCAAAAAAGGATACCCTCTCCCAAACAACGCGCGACCGGCCAAACCGGATTCCTCACCACTGTTAGTACATACTTACTTTAGATATTAGTTAGAACCCCACTATGGAGTCTATCATAACTACACACCATACGAATTACAACTGGGTTAAACACACAAGGGAGATCCCTACATTCACAAACACATATCACACAATTAACACACGCATAGCCGTGGTTAGAACGTCCCATGGTTCGGGTCGTTTACTCCGAATACCGAACTCTCATATGATCCTAGACTCAGTTAACTAAGGTTAACACTTCCAAGGTTAAATGGTATCGGAGTTGCACACGCCACATAAATGAATTACTGTAAACTCATTACATGTTTAATCTTACAATGTGGCAAACATACAAAAAACACATTGGCATACAAGCCGGTGTAACCGGTAGGACACAGGTTGCAAGAAAACCATACCTGTCACCGGAGTCCACTTTACCACGTCCACTTATGTTCCTCGAGCGATTCTCGAACAACTGTTAACATCACGTGTGTTTTTATTAACATCGGGGTTTGCTTTCCGTAACTTAGTTACATAACTTCACTTTTTAACTTGTTTTACTTTCACATTTTATTACAACTTTTCACCCACTTAATTGTCATTAAAACTCACCTAACATGTCCTTAACAACCTCATAACATCATTAACCATCAATCCCATCATTAGACATCATTTTCCAACCTTAAACAACATTTTAGAGTGGTCCGGGACTTGGTCCTTACCTTAAGTCCCGGACCAACACATTAGAAAACTCTCGGGCGATTTTAATAGGGTGGTCCGGGACCTTGTACTTACCTTAAGTCCCGGACCACAACATGTTACAACTCTCGGCCATTTTAAAAGCTTGGTCCGGGTCTTGAACCATGACCTAAGTCCCGGACCAAAGCTACAGAATTGTCAAAATTGCATTTTTCAAGTGTTGTTGCCTTAGTTCTCCACCTCATTAATTGTATAAACTTACCATATGATCTTAGGTATATTCTAATGCCAAAATATCATCCCAAAACACCTAGTTCCATGTTTGACTTGTTACTCAATTTCCACCCAAAATCTCATAACACTTGTAACATTACATTTGGTTTCCTATGTGGTGTTTCACCCATAATAACCTCTATACCAAGGTGGTTTCCTCACCATCATAACATCATCTCCCAAGCATCTTCTCTTACTAACCAAACCTTCTTTTTCACAACTCCTCAAAGTTCCTTCTCAAAACCTTACCTAAACATTATTCCCACCTTGCACATTATCATGACCTAAACCTTAACAACTTCTCCAAGACTTTTAAATACATCCTAAAAACACACATTGAATTCCTAGAACTTCCAAGATAGCATCTCCCTTGTAACACCTTAATGCACGTTTCTTCCTTAGTGAAACATTCGTTCAACCTTTAATACTTCCTAGTTCACCAAAACTTTCTTAAAACTTAGAACTTCTCACACATTTCCCCAAATTTGGCCATAGCTCCTCTTGTATTTACTCACATCCAAACACTAGGTTTTTACCTTATTTCATTCAAGAACACCTAAAATCCATCAAACACATTTTATACACAAGACTTCACACATTTAGCACTACATCACAATATAGTGCATAACTTAAATGCTTGGCACTTAGCCCTTAAATAACATGGCTCTTAGCCCTTAAATAGCATAACCTTAAACACTGAATTTCCACAATATAAGCCTTTGACCTGCAATTACACACACCAAGACATATGTTCTTTTACTAGTCTCTTAAGAACACTTTACTAGGTCATTCACCATTTGCTCTTTAGGTAGTTTAACAAGCATTATAAGCTTATTTCTCCTAAGGCATTAAACCACATTGAGATAGCTTGTTTACCTCTTGTAACACCCCATCCAACACCACACATAATAACTCTGCAGCGGAAACCCAAGTCATCACATTACTTATTCCAATGGTGTTACACGCCGTTAACCACCCACGTGGCTAACAAGGCTAATATAATTCATCATATTTGTATCGGTCTGATGGACTAGATTCCCGAGCACTACACAATACATTCCTCATTCCAATTCAACACATTATTAATACATACATTCCCACTGTGCGAGTATTTACAAACTACTGCCGATAACAATTTCGGTCTACTACACCTACTGTATACATACACTTAAAAGTTTACCCATGTACAACGACTACCCGTCTACTCTCGAACGGCTTCTAGCACTTCTGTACCTGAAATAGGAAAAAGAGAAAGGGGTGGCCCCAAGGGGCTCAGCACCTTTGCTGGTATGGGTAATCCCGCAGCCACACTACCATACTACCGGGCCACGCACGACTAATTGTCGTCTTAGCATGCGTTGATTATTTTTTTTAAATCATGCATACAAACCATTAACATATCACCATAATGTTTCGCCTCAATGGGCTCAACCTATAACCAAACATCCACACTTAACCAACCATCCTACGAT
The DNA here is from genome assembly GCA_023374045.1 of Limonium bicolor. Lineage (NCBI taxonomy): Eukaryota > Viridiplantae > Streptophyta > Magnoliopsida > Caryophyllales > Plumbaginaceae > Limonium > Limonium bicolor. The sequence continues at coordinate 48,663,232 of CM041782.1, forward strand.
TCCTTAAACCCTAGAGTGGCTCTCCTCTAAACGGAGCTACTTCCTTAACGAACGACTGTACCCATCAATCGGTTATCCTTAAACGCCTCGTCACAAACTGGGATTCATTTCCATGATCCCTCTTCCATAACATACAACATATCTCATTCCTTATATGACAAACATAACAACCTTTCTGGTTTCTACATACACATGATAACCTCACCATCATTCTAAACATCCAATATGTATATTATATGCCTTAGCATAGCAAGGGAATTGCATAGCAACCATAACATTACATAACATCACAAATTCGGTTCTCACAAGGAACCTTCCATCATAGTTAGTCCTACCATGAGCAAGAGATTGTTGCCAAACTCATACCAAGCTCGTTAATTACCTCATCACCATCCTGTTATTTGAACGGTTGACTAATCCCAAGTGTTCGGATATAGTGATCCCAAGCACACCAACAACACAGTATGCCCTATGGCCCGACGTGAGTCAGTAAACTAGCTTTGGATAAGCTAAGGGAAGGTTGAAACCAAATTGGAATACCACCTAAACATACACCAAGGGCGCCGAACTGGATATGATAACGACCCCCACCATCACACGCGTGGCCGGAAACTACCGGACTCCTCACCCCCCATTAGCCCATGACTCTTATAAATAAGTAGTTAGAGATCCATTATGGAGCCTACCACAACAACACACACCATACGGTATCATAACCGAGTTAAGCACACAAGGGAGGAGAGGTCATACCTTCACATACAAACATCACGCACAAACATCACATAACCAACTCACGCATAGCCGTGGTTAGAACGTTCCTTAAGTCGGAAACGTTGTTAGGATACCGTTTACTTAGTTTACCTAATAGAGGTTAACTAGCCCTTCAAGCGCATTCGAGGTTACCGGTATCGGCACGTAAACATACAATAACAATAACGACTGTAAACTCGTTTCATGATTTATCTCATAACGTGGCAAAACATACAGAAAAACACATTGGCATACAAGCCGGTGTAATCCGGTAGGACACAGGTTGCAAGAAAACCATACCTGTCACCGGGGTCCACTTTACCACGCCCACTTATGTTCCTCGAGCAATTCTCGAACAACTGTTGACATCACATGTTCTTTTATTAACATTGGGGTAACATGTTTGTTTTAAAGTCTAATGCTTATAACTTTTCCCGTTAACTTAGTTACATAACTTAGCATTTTTAACTTGTTTTACTCTCACCTTTTAATACAACTTTTCACCCACTTAATTCCATTTAAAACTACTAACATGTCTTAACAACCTTATAACAACATACCCACAATCCCCATCATTACCTTTCATTTCATAACCTAAACCACATTTTGGTCCGACCGGACATGCCGACCGGACTTGTCCATGTCCGGTCGATTCCAGTACTCAATCCGTACAAAATTTTCTACTCCGACCGGACTTGTAAGTCCGGTCCTATGTCCGGTCCATTCCAGAGAGTTTCTCCCCTTTGTAAATTTAGCCCGACCGGATTGCCAAGTCCGGTCCTATGTCCGGTCCATTCCCGAAGCCAATTCTCGCAGGGTAAACTGGGCCCGACCGAGCTTGCAAGTCCGGTCGCAAGTCCGGTCGGCCCCAAATCTATGTTTTCCTTTTCACATTCAACTCCAAACTTCACCCATATAACCTAGTACTCCCTAACCTCATTGGGCACTTTAAACACAACTTAAGATATCCTTAAACATTCACAAAACTCTTTTTCTAATTCCTTAAACCTTCACTTATATCTTCACAAAATTTCTTACACTTACCATGTTTTCTCCTTATGATTTCGAGGTGGCATTTCACCTATAATGACCACAATACCAAGGTGTTCCTCTACACCTTATCATCACCTCTCAACTTCTTTTCTTACTAACTAAATCTCCTTTCACAATTCCTTAAAACTCTTTACTCAAAACCTTACCTAAACATCATTCATTTTTGAATATCAACATTACCTAAACCTTATACAAACTCCTCCAAGACTTAATACATTCTCAAACACACATTGAATTCCTAGAGCTTCCAATACAACACCTAAATCCTTGCATCACTCTAAATCACCTTAATACATGTTCCTTCTCAAGTAAACATTCATTCACCTTTAATCCTTCCTAGTTCATCAAAACTCACTTACCACACTTAGAACTTCTTACACATTTCCCCAAATTTGGCCATAGCTTCTCTAGTATATACCCACATCCAAACACTTAGGTTTTCACCTTAATTCATTCAATAACACCTAAAATCCATCAAACACATTTATACAAACTTCACACATAAAGCACTACATCACAATATAGTGCATAACTTAAATTGCTTGGCACTTAGGCCCTTAAATAACATGGCTCTTAGGCCCTTAAATTGCATAAACCTTAAACACTGAATTTCCCACATAATAATGCCTTTGACCTGCAAATACACCCAACAATACATACTCCTTTAATAAACTCCTTGAGAGCATTTACTAGCTTCATACCATTTGCTCTTTAGGTAGTTTTAACAAGCATTATAAGCTTATTTTCCTAAGGCATTAAACCACATTGAGATAGCTTGTTTACCTCATTTTCTCACAAATTTCTTTCTTGTTTCCTTACAAAACCGGTAGGGCTTTTGGTTCCTTGCCCACAACTATACAATATACCAACATTGAAATGAGTATAAGCTTTAAGCTTATCTCATTGTAAACCCTAGTTACATATATTATCTTAAGGTATTAACATGATTGTTTTACCTTGGAATGGAAAGAGAGCTTGAATATATATCAAGAGAGGACTCCTCCTAGCCCTTGGAAGATTCAAATGAAGCTAAACAAGACAAGAGAAGACACCATTACAAGGTGCATTTTCGGTTATGACAAAACATGAAGGAAATGTCATTTTTCTTTGAGTTTCCTTACCTTGAAGCAAAGGAGAACAAGAATATGTGAAAAGGTGAGCTCAAGCTCCTCCCATGGTGATTCTCTTGGCACCGAAATGGAGGTTTTGAAGTTTTGAAAGGACAAGATTGTAGAGCTTGGCTTAACTAAGAGAATGGTGGTGTTGTTTTTGATTTGGTTAAGTGAGCTAGGTTTTACATGTGGTCAAAGATGGACTTCCATGGTTGTATTATGTATCACCGAGAGAGAACAAGAAGAGAGAGAGGAAGAAGAGAGTGTGGAACCGTGGGAAATGAAGGAAAGGAAGGGAATGAAGATAGAACTTACTTTTGAAGATATTTAAGTCTTAAAGCAAATAGTAACTATGAGTCACATTTATTTACTTAACAAGTTAACATATGGTGACTCCTCACTACAAAAACCGGCCACCATTATGCCTAGGAGGGTGTTTTGGTCTTTGTTGACCAACTTAATCACTTAAACATTATATGTTACAAACTAGTTATAAAATCACTATCACCTATAACAAGGCACATAGAAGTGAAATTTTTGATTTCCCACTAATATGGCCACCCAATGTGATACTATATAGTACACATGTTAATTAAAGAGTAATGATGGACATTTAGCCATTCAAAACTCATTTACAAGACAATTTTTCAAAAACGTGCTTTAAGACTCCTTAAAGCACATTTTGTGTTTTAACTTGTTTTCAAGCTTGGTTTTCTTTAGTAATTGATTTAATATGTTCATTACCATATAAATAAGGTATAGGTATGACCATTAGGTCTTATACACACTCATCCCAAGCTTAGAGCACATTTTTGCTCATATTGACTTTAAGGTATTACCTTGTGTTTGTTTGGTTTCATTGTCTACCAAAGTTTCCTAAGGACTTAATTAGCCTTATAAAATCATAATAAATGTTATCAAGTCTTGGTAGGCTCTTTGGGTCCTAACCAAGTTCACTCATGGCTTAGAGCATGTTTTTGCTCATACCGTGTCTTAGTGCTTTATTGCACTTTACTATGGTTTAATGGTTCATTCATGTTTCTAAGGCACTTTTTAGCCTTTAAATACCATAGTTAAACATTTACACAACATATCAATGTTTGGGGTATTTCACCTCTTTTCCTCACAAATTTTTCTTGTTCCTTGTAAAACCGGTAAGGCATTTGGTTCCTTTTCAACTACTAAACATTGTACAAACAACATAATGAGTATTCAAGCTTTAAGCTCCATCTCTTGTAAACCCTAGGTTTACATTATTTCAAAACATTAATGTAGTTGTTTTACCTTAATCTTTGGAGGGTGTTTGAATATCTATGAAGAGAGGACTCCACCTAGTCCTTGAAAGGTTCAAATGAAGCTAAAACAAGCAAGATAAATACACCATGGTGAGGTGAATTTTCGTTCAACATGAAAACATGGAGGAAACATGGATTTTCTTTGAGTTTCCTTACCTTGAAGCAAAGGAGAACAATAATATGTGAAAAGGTGAGCTCAAGCTCCATCAATGGTGAATCCCTTGGCACCGAAATGAGGCTTTTGAAGATTTGAAAGATAGAAGTGTAGAGCTTGCTCCAACTAGAAGAATGGTGGTCTTGAAATTAAGTTTGGATAAGTGAGCTAGATTTTACAAGAGTTCAAAGGTGAACTTCCATGGTGATGGTGCTATATTACCGAGAGAGAACTAGAAGAAGAGAGGAAGAAGAAGTTGGGACCGTGAATGGAAAGGAGGAAGGACAAGAGAGAATGAGATAAGTTTGCTTTAAGAAGATATTTGTAACTTATAAAGCAAATAGTACTTTACTTAAAGTTTTACTTTACTTATTTGATTTATTTTACAACTTGGTGACTCACTACTACAAAAAACCGGCCACCATTTAATTAGAAGGGTAATATAGTCTTTATTGACTCATTTAATTACTTATAACATCATATGTTACAAAACTAGCTTATAAAAATCACTATTCACTAAAACAAGGCACTTAGAAGTGAAATTTTTGATTCCCATTAATAGCCACCCAAATGTGATACTATAGTACACATGTTAATTTAAGAGTAATGATGGACATTTAGCCATTCAAAACTCATTTACAAGACAATTTTCAAAAACGTGCTTTAAGCCTCCTTAAAGCACATTTTGTGTTTTAACTTGTTTTCAAGCTTGGTTTTCTTTGGTAATTGATTTAATATGTTCATTAACATATTTATAAGGTATAGGTATGACCATTAGGTCTTATACAAATTTATCCCAAGCTTAGAGCACATTTTTGCTCATATTGACTTTAAGGATTTCCTTGTGTTTTATTTGGTTTAACTGACTACCAAGGTTTCCTAAGGACTTAATTAGCCCTATTAAATCATAATTGAATATTATTAAGTCTTGGTAGGCTCTTTGGGTCCTAACCAAGTTCACTCATAGCTTAGAGCATGTTTTTGCTCAAACTGTGTCTAGTGCTTTATTGCACTTTACTATGTTTTAAATTGTCCACTGATGTTTCTAAGGCACTTTTTAGCCTTTATATAACATAGTTTGCTATTTAAACCACATATCAAGGTTTGGGGTATTTCAATCTACCCCCCTTAAAAGAACTTCGTCCTCGAAGTTCACACCTTTCACACATCAATAGATCAGAACACAGGAATCACTTGGAAATAAACTTCCATAATCAAACACACTTTACATCACAACCTCGGACTTAATGGTCCGGGCAACACATTCACATCCACACATAACATAACATATCCACATGATAACCTCGGACTCTTTGGTCCGGGTATCTTAACAACACTTACACATACATAACAACCCCTTGGACTCACTGGTCTCGGGTAACATCACAACATTTGGACACATAGGTCCCCATAACATAACAGTCTTCAGACACATAGGTCTATGCAACACAACACATTTAGACTCATAGGCCTTGATAGTATACACTTTAGGAAATCAAAGTCAAAACAACATTTATTACACATACCACACAATATGTCATAGCATGTATAGCAATCAAAAATATTTTTGTTATACACTGTGATCCCGCAGAAACCCGGTCGCGATGGACACCTTCCGTCCCCGTGCCTTTGGGAGGTCAAAACAATCACTTAAATTTAAAATTTTTTTTTCCGTGAGAGGTTAAGTAAGAAGACTTTAATTATGTAAAGTATCCATCAACGTTTTATAAATACCAATTGGAAATCCTTTTGAAAACACACACAACTCCAAGTCCAACTTAAGCTCTTTGCTTCTTTTATTAGCGTGGTTATTTGTGACCACTTATAGGGAGTTTCAAGAATCATCCAACCTGATGTGATCAGCATCAGTGTTGAACTATCCTTCCACCCCAATTTGTGTTCGGCTTCCCTTGATCGCATGCAAATCAAGTTCCACCTTCCACTTCATTTTCAAGCATCAAGTAAATCACTCATTTCCAATTTCTATCTTTTAAATCATTCTAATCATGATCATACATCTCCAAGGATAGAACTTCGTCTATCAGTTATTCCCATACACTTTAATCCTTTTGCCTATGGAATCTTATTCTCATAAGGTTTATATTGGTCTCATACCCTTTTATGAATCACTTTATAGTATATATACACATATATTTTATCAAAATACGACACCCCGTTTCACATTTATACACTGTCAGGGTTTTGTTCCCCGGGAGTTTTCTACTCCCACATTTGTACTATCACACACAATTGTTAACAAATAACACACTTATCACAATGGTATTCGCATCCTCTGTGCGCAATTACCACAATTCAACCATGAATGAATGTGTATGTTTACGTAACACACACACCAATCATCCAAACAATAACTATGCACAACATAAATCACGTACACTTGTACGATATTGCACTAAGTGGTTTTGCGCTCTACCCCCTTAAAAGGGATTACGCCCACGTAATCAATCACTAAACATTAGCTTAAAATGTTTTTAACTTCCACGCGGTCTATTACACAATGGATTCTGATTTCAGGATCTTAACCATATTGGCGGTTTAGTTCCTAAACCAAGAATTCTCATTAGAGTATGTTTAAACTCTTAGTTGGTTTGGATTCTGGCCTGTTAGGCTTCTAGGCGTTTAATTAGCCGTTCACTCATGTTCACCATGTACATTCAACACTTGAATCACTGGCTCACTAGTTTTGCTGTGAAACTCTAATAACTGTAGAGCTTAATTACCCCTTTTTGTTATTCTTACTGTATTGTACATCCCCAATTGTCACCTTCATCTTGGTAACAATGGTTTCTCAACCGACGCGTGGTATCTCTTACCGTTAGCGAATTCGGTGAGTTATAAACTTTCTATCCACTTCCATAACAATTTACTGTGTATACAGCTATGTATTTCACAATGATTGATTTGTTCCCTTCCGACTTACAGTCGGTTGAGATTGAGCTACTACCTAGTGTGTAGTGCTCTCTCAACTGTTTACAACATTTGGGGTATAGTCCATACCGATATTTGGCAGTTAGTGCTACTGTAGTCACTTACTGTTAATCATGTCACTTACTGTACAAGTACTTTTCTCTTTTTTTTTTTATTGGTGCGGCCTTGCATTTCCTATGCATCGGCCATTATAACATTATTGCTCCACAATTAACATGTTTCCAATTCCTAGTTATCCCACTCGATCATTACTGCGCAAGTGCAATACCAAAACACTCAGTCATATAGAGTGCAGAGGCGTAAACTCTTGACAATAAATCCCTTATGCGACTCGCCATGGAATTCACACTGAGTTCCTCATCACATAGTACCGACCATTGGCTTATTGCCCAGTCTGTATTCATCACTTGCTTGCATGTCCATTGAGTTTAACCCACAACTGGTCTTATCCGCTACATATCGTTTAACAACATTTATACAACGGTCGCTTGTTGCGCACCGTGCTCTTACTCCCTGTATAACATCAGCTTATTATATCGTATCTACTGTCCCTCAACTTCCACACATAACTTACATTTTTCACATTTTGGTTCATCACTCCTTTGGATGACTACTAAATGCTCCTTGAGCATCGATCATTCGAGTCGCAAGCCGCATTATTCAGCCAGGTGCTTCACTTTATACACACATGTTACTAAGCTAACTGCTCTCTTTCAATAATAACATCGTCCATCCTTAACATATTCTTGAACTTGATTCACATAACTACGCTCCTGCAGTCTTACAATATCGAGAGGTATTCCCTCTTAATGCAGTGGTTTTACCACTCTATTCACTTATACAACATAAAACTTCTGCATCGTCTAATTTATATAACATATCTTGCTTATGGCTTATAAGCTTTATTGCCTCGGCTCTGCTCATTGTAGGCCGTCCACACCATGTACTTCTTTGTACAACATTTCATGATTTGGATATTATATTGGGCTCCATGACAAGGTCGTTGCATTCCGTTTCCTTTCATGGGATGCCCCTTTGGTTGTCGTCCGTCTCCTGACAACTTATATCTAAACTGGGTGTTAGTTTTCACCCTCGTGCTTTTGTCAGGTCATTTCCTGCAACATTGTGATGCAAACACCCTTCAAGGATTGCTCCTGGGTGTTGTTAAGTTATTGCCTTTACATCCAGTTCACACTTATTGTACATTCAGTTAGCCACGCCTTTTTGCGTTTACTAACTGGTTATTATCTTCTTCTGAGATCAACATTTCCTGATAGTGTAGGTACTCATTTTGGGAGTTTCATCCCGTTCTTCGCACATTAATGTGTCCACATTAGGCATCTGCCTTGCCATGCATAGGCTGAGTCTCCGTTCCAGCTATCATGTTTATCCCTGAGGATCCTTAAGATATATACGATGTCTTACATAACAGTCAGTGCTCTTCGCACTTCCTGACTCTTAAACATTTCCTTGAAAATGAATTCACTGACTCTTTTAGTCTAGTTAGCTTAACTGAGTTCCTTAGCTCAACTATTCCTTGTAATCCTTAGCTCTTGTTTGATTTATTAAACTGCTGACCGTAGACGGAGTCGACTACTTCCCGTGTTCCGGACTCTACTCGTATACATATATGGGGTATCATACTGATACATTGCTACTTACCCAACTAACCCAAAAGTAGGTCTGTCAGGCCCACAAGCTCCTATCGGAGTGAGTGCGTCGTCCCACAACTCAGTTGGTACACTCGTAGTGTCCGTCACAGGCCTAGGTGAAGTATTCTGTTGTCAATTCCCTTATATTGTCCCGTGACAATATTCATTCCTTGCTTCCCGAACTTAATCGAGGAAGGTTTATCCATTGTTTGTATCCTTGTCGATTGTCCTTAGTTTTACTGTTTGTTTAAAAGAAGGTTGGAAAGAAGTGTTGGTTTGAAGAAAATCTGGTTTTGAAAAGAAAGGGTTTGAATAATTTGGGTTTAAAAGAAATTTTCATGGTTTCACAACATCTTACCTTAACCAGGTCTAGCTTCTTGCTGACTGGTTTGTATTCCAATTACAAAGGTCAGGCTGTTAACTTCCATGGTTATAATGTTCACATTAACTTCGTGTAACTTTACTAAGTACTTGTAGTGTTATAATTTCCCGAACAGCCTGTTATAGCAGCAACTTGCTATGGCAAGTGCGCCATGCTAACTGGCAATCGGTTAAACACATACTGGTTATGGTATTGTCTTTACCCATACTGTCAACAGTGGCCTTGTTGCCCTCACTGATCTTGCTGCCTTGATAATAACCCTCTGGGTAACTCCTCACTGTATTCATATGGTAATTATCAACTGGGGTGTCTCCCACTCTTGGAGTCCCCTTTTACTTAGTATCAATCCTCTTTATAGCCGTCCCACGTATTTGTCGTGGTTACTGAGACTTGTCTCTTGTTTGGGCACCACGTTGTAGTTCCTTTGTCGGTTTGGTATACCATTGGTGGTATTATTTATCAACTGTGGTCCCGTAGACACTTGTCTCGGGTTTCTTTAATCCACTTCTTGCCTGTTGCACGGTTGGTGCGTTGCAAGCTGGTTATTCTCGACTGCTTGGCATGTCGACCCAGGTTGCCGGAAATTCTATTCTCTTATACACAAATCCTTCATTCTTCGCTATTAAATGCGGTTTACATCATCCAGATGGAGACCGTCTCCGGGATTCCCAGTTTTCGGGATCTACCGTGTGACAGGTTCTCCGTACCCCAAAGGTATTTAATAACAGCCAGATCGGGTATTCCCGAGTAAGAGAGGACTTCCATCTCTCTGGTGTTCTTTCCCAAGTTATCAAACAGGTATTGTGGAGGGCGGGTAGGATATTGTAGGTTTCCAGTACACACTGGTAATTCCTATCTAGCGTATCTCTCACGCTATCACTCAACCCTTAACCCAAAGTACTTAAATCCTAACTCGGTACTTCCTAAGCTCGGTAATTCAGTCATCAGAGCGATACTTCGCTCTGATACCACTTTTTGTAACACCCCATCCAACATTAACACACATACAATAAACTGCAGCGGAAAAACAACCTCATCACATTACCTAACTCGTTGGTGTTACACGCCGTTAGCCACCCACGTGGCTAACAAGGCTAATACATACACATTGTACCGGTCTGATGGGCTAAATTTCCGAGCAACTACACAGTATTATCCCTTTCCATTAACACAACAACAACATACACCTTTCAACTATACCAAGTATTTATAAATTGATGCCGACAACAATTTCGGTCTTACTACACCTACTGTATATATACACTTAATGATTACCCATGTACAACGACTACCCCGTCCTACTCTCGAACGGCTCCAGCTCTTTGTACCTGAAATTGGAAAAGAAGAGAAAGGGTGGCCCCCAAGGGGCTCAGCACCTTTGCTGGTATGGTAATCCCGCAGCCCACATGCTACCGGGCCACGCACAACTAATTGTCGTCTTAGCATGCGGTTGATTATTTTTAAATCATACATGCAACTGTAAACACACAACACATAATCATTTCGCCTCAACGGGCTCAAAAACGGATAATATATCCTTACTTAATAAGTCACTCATGGTATTCATTATCCCTAGAGTGTTCCTCCTCCAATGGAGCTACTTCCTTAATAGACGACACTTACCCTTAAATCGGGTTATCCTTAAACGCCTCTTATCACAAACTTGGAATCATTTCCATGATCCACATACTCCACATTTTACAACATATAACATACACTACATAACAACACATAACAACACTTGCACGTTTCACGTGTCCACCATAACACCACAATAGGTATTGCATCACAAACAAAATACATAACATAGCGGGAATGGTTCTCTTAGGAACCGACCCAAACATTGTTTATACACTGGTGAGCCTAGAGAATGTTGCCAGTCTCATGATAAGCTCGTTATACAATAGCAACAACACTCATTACCGTCCTAATAGTCGGACGAGTAACTTAAGTTAAGGCGGTTCGGGTTTGGAGGCCCGAACACACCACACAAACACATGTTCCCCCTAAACCGATCATAAGTCAGAATAGCTAAGCTTTGGAATAAGCTAATGGGAGATCATAACCCGTGAGGGAAACAACCATAACAAAGAGAAGGGTAAGGCTAAAAAGGATACCCTCTCCCAAACAACGCGCGACCGGCCAAACCGGATTCCTCACCACTGTTAGTACATACTTACTTTAGATATTAGTTAGAACCCCACTATGGAGTCTATCATAACTACACACCATACAGAATTACAACTGGGTTAAACACACAAGGGAGATCCCTACATTCACAAACACATATCACACAATTAACACACGCATAGCCGTGTTAGAACGTCCCATGGTTCGGTCGTTTACTCCGAATACCGAACTCTCATATGATCCTAGACTCAGTTAACTAAGGTTAAAACTTCCAAGGTTAAATGGTATCGGAGTTGCACACGCCACATAAATGAATTACTGTAAACTCATTACATGTTTAATCTTACAACGTGGCAAACATACAGAAAACACATTGGCATACAAGCCGGTGTAATCCGGTAGGACACAGGTTTGCAAGAAAACCATACCTGTCACCGGAGTCCACTTTACCACGTCCACTTATGTTCCTCGAGCGATTCTCGAACAACTGTTAACATCACGTGTTTTTATTAACATCGGGGTTTGCTTGATTATTTAATGTCTAATGCTTATAATTTTTCCCGTTAACTTAGTTACATACTTCACTTTTTAACTTGTTTTACTTTCACATTTTATTACAACTTTTCACCCACTTAATTGTCATTAAAACTCACCTAACATGTCCTTAACAACCTCATAACATCATTAACCATCAATCCCCATCATTAGACATCATTTTCCAACCTTAAACAACATTTTAGAGTGGTCCGGGACTTGGTCCTTACCTTAAGTCCCGGACCAACACATTAGAAAACTCTCGGGCGATTTTAATAGGGTGGTCCGGGACCTTGTACTTACCTTAAGTCCCGGACCACAACATGTTACAACTCTCGGCCATTTTAAAAGCTTGGTCCGGGTCTTGAACCATGACCTAAGTCCCGGACCAAAGCTACAGAATTGTCAAAATTGCATTTTTCAAGTGTTGTTGCCTTAGTTCTCCACCTCCATTAATTGTATAAACTTACCATATGATCTTAGGTATATTCTAATGCCAAAATATCATCCCAAACACACCTAGTTCCATGTTTGACTTGTTACTCAATTTCCACCCAAATCTCATAACACTTGTAACATTTACATTTGGTTTCCTATGTGGTGTTTCACCCATAATAACCTCTATACCAAGGTGTTTCCTCACCATCATAACATCATCTCCCAAGCATCTTCTCTTACTAACCAAACCTTCTTTTTCACAACTCCTCAAAGTTCCTTTCTCAAAACCTTACCTAAACATTATTCCCACCTTGCACATTATCATGACCTAAACCTTAAACAAACTTCTCCAAGACTTTTAATACATCCTAAAAACACACATTGAATTCCTAGAACTTCCAAGATAGCATCTAACCCTTGTAACACCTTAATGCACGTTTCTTCCTTAGTGAAACATTCGTTCACCTTTAATACTTCCTAGTTCACCAAAACTTTCTTAAAACACTTAGAACTTCTCACACATTTCCCCAAATTTGGCCATAGCTCCTCTTGTATTTACTCACATCCAAACACTTAGGTTTTTACCTTATTTCATTCAAGAACACCTAAAATCCATCAAACACATTTTTTACACAAGACTTCACACATTTAGCACTACATCACAATATAGTGCATAACTTAAATTGCTTGGCACTTAGGCCCTTAAATAACATGGCTCTTAGGCCCTTAAATAGCATAAACCTTAAACACTGAATTTCCACAATATATAGGCCTTTGACCTGCAATTACACACACCAAGACATATGTTCTTTTACTAGTCTCTTAAGAACACTTTACTAGGTCATTCACCATTTGCTCTTTAGGTAGTTTAACAAGCATTATAAGCTTATTTCTCCTAAGGCATTAAACCCACATTGAGATAGCTTGTTTACCTCTTTCCTCACAAATTTCTTTCTTGTTTCCTTGTAAAACCGGTAAGGCATTTGGTTCCTTTTCAACTACTAAACATTGTACAAACAACATAATGAGTATTCAAGCTTTAAGCTCCATCTCATTGTAAACCCTAGGTTTACATTATTTCAAAACATTAATGTAGTTGTTTTACCTTAATCTTTGGAGGGTTTGAATATCTATGAAGAGAGGACTCCACCTAGTCCTTGAAAGGTTCAAATGAAGCTAAAACAAGCAAGATAAATACACCATGGTGAGGTGAATTTTCGGTCAACATGAAAACATGGAGGAAACATGGATTTTCTTTGAGTTTCCTTACCTTGAAGCAAAGGAGAACAATAATATGTGAAAAGGTGAGCTCAAGCTCCATCAATGGTGAATCTCCTTGGCACCGAAATGAGGCTTTTGAAGATTTGAAAAGATAGAATGTAGAGCTTGCTCCAACTAGAAGAATGGTGGTCTTGAAATTAAATTTGGATAAGTGAGCTAGATTTTACAAGAGTTCAAAGGTGAACTTCCATGGTGATGGTGCTATATTACCGAGAGAGAACAAGAAGAAGAGAGGAAGAAGAAGTTGGGACCGTGTGAAATGGAGGAAGGACAAGAGAATGAGATAAGTTTGCTTTAAGAAGATATTTGTAACTTATAAAGCAAATAGTACTTTACTTAAAGTTTTACTTTACTTATTTGATTTATTTTACAACTTGGTGACTCACTACTACAAAAACCGGCCACCATCTAATTAGAAGGGTAATATAGTCTTTATTGACTCATTTAATTACTTATAACATCATATGTTACAAACTAGCTTATAAAAATCACTATTCACTAAAACAAGGCACTTAGAAGTGAAATTTTTGATTTCCCATTAATATAGCCACCCAAATGTGATACTATAGTACACATGTTAATTTAAGAGTAATGATGGACATTAGCCATTCAAAACTCATTTACAAGACAATTTTTCAAAAACGTGCTTTAAGACTCCTTAAAGCACATTTTGTGTTTTAACTTGTTTTCAAGCTTGGTTTTCTTTGGTAATTGATTTAATATGTTCATTAACATATTTATAAGGTATAGGTATGACCATTAGGTCTTATACAAATTTATCCCAAGCTTAGAGCACATTTTTGCTCATATTGACTTTAAGGTATTTCCTTGTGTTTTATTTGGTTTAACTGACTACCAAGGTTTCCTAAGGACTTAATTAGCCCTATTAAATCATAATTGAATATTATTAAGTCTTGGTAGGCTCTTTGGGTCCTAACCAAGTTCACTCATAGCTTAGAGCATGTTTTTGCTCAAACTGTGTCTTAGTGCTTTATTGCACTTTACTATGTTTTAAATTGTCCACTGATGTTTCTAAGGCACTTTTTAGCCTTTATATAACATAGTTTGCTATTTAAACCACATATCAAGGTTTGGGGTATTTCAAATATATGGGAACAACTCCCGAAGAAAACGAATCCAAACAATGTATTAAAACGCTAATAGAGCTTTAACGCGCGTTTTTCGAGAAAACCCAAAAACGTGACTTTAAGTGGTCAAACTAACCCGTAAAAATTATAAATCATTAAATAATTATTAAGCATTTATGGGAGCTTAATAACCAATAAAAATAACAAAACGAGAAAATTCCGGAAAACGGGCCCGGTTAGTGAACAGTACCTAAACCGGGTAAAATAACGAGTGTTTCCTGTAAAAGACGAAAAACGCTCCAGCTAGTATTACTGTAAGGGGGCCGGTTTTTAAAGAGTCAAATAACTCCCTCACACACACATGTAACTAGCTAATTAAATAAGAGAGCCAAAAGCAAAAAGCAATAAAGTAAAAGAATTACTTTATGCCTTTCCTCTCACCTCACTCTCACAACTCACTCATCTCTCTCTTTCCTCTCCCTCCACCGATTTCTCCCTTCTCTCTCTCTGGTTTGGGCGATTTCATGGAGCTCCACAAGCCTCCCATGGCTTCTCCTCTTTCCCCACATGCTCTAGCTTCATTTGAACTCCAAAGGTAAAAATAACTACATATTTGAACTCCCCTCATCCTCCTCTATCATTCTCTCTTTTCAAAATTCGAAAAGGATGAGTTTCATCTCCATGGGTTTTCCCCATTTGAAGAGAAAAGCACACCCTTATGGAGCTTGGAGTCTCCTCTTTCCAACAAGGTATATCTACATGAAAAACTCATGTTTTCTTCACCTTCCTTCATAACCGATTTTTGCTCCATTTGTAATGCTCTATTTTCTCTCTCCTTAGAGCATAATATCAACCTTGAAATGGTGGTGGATTCACCTTCTTGAACCAAGGGCCAAAACCCCTTCTAAAACTCTTCAAAGGTAAACCCTAGAATTTTCATTTCAAACACTTCATGAATTGGCATTAATTTAAGGGTTGGTATATTAATTGTAGTGTTTTGTGTTCATTGGGTGATGGGAATGGAGTTTGGCAACTCCATTCCCCACATGGCCGATTTGGGCAAGAAAGGAAGAAGGAGGAGAATGAGAAAGAAAGAAGGAATTATAAGCTCAAGGTAAGAGCTCTTTACTAATGTTAAATTTTAGTGCATTAGAGTAATGGGAATGGGTAAACCAATCTAAAGAACCCAAATAATGTATTAGTAATGTAATTGTGGAAGTTTGAGTAATTGTGCAATAGTATGTGAATTGTAGGCTTTGGAGCCAAATGGTTGTGTATGAGTATTAGTATTGATGTTTGATGGAGTATTGGTGTATTAGGATGGATGTATATTTGTTTGATTGCTGGTAGGACCCTTGTAAGGGTGTGGCCAGAATAGGTATGAACTCGGTGAAGAAAGAATGTGTATGGCTAAGTAAGAAAAGTAGGTGAACTATGGTGAATTTTTGGTATGAATTATGTATTCAAGGATGACTTGTTAAATGGGAAACCAAGGTGTGTATTGGAGTTAGTAGAGAGTTTAGTAGCTATGGAAAGGTAGTAGTAGTATGAGAAGTAAAAAGTGCAAAATCTGTAGCAGAGTGTATCAATATGCATTGGAGAAGTTAGGAAAGATTAGTGTGCAAGAATTGGTAAAAAGAGTGTTGGACTTGGGTATAGGTATTGAAATGGCTTGGAAATGTATTTGTAATGCTAATGGTGGCATTGGTTGAGAAGTAATGGATGGTAGAATGGAGTATGAAAATCTGTAGCATAAGAGGAAAGAAAACTATTGTAAGTGTTGAAAGAAAGTGAGAGGAAATTGTGTAAGATGATCGATGGATTTAGTAAGGAACTTGTTGAATGAACTAAGGGGTATTAGGAGGTTTAATTAGTGTTAAGACATGTGGGATTAAGTGTAGGAACAATGGGGAAGTAATGGGTAAGAAGAGGGACTGAAAACAGAAATAAAAATGTAATTACTGGGCCGGACCGACCTTGGGACCGGACTTGCAAGGTCGTCGAGCCCAGATTTACAAGGGACGGAACCTTCTGGAATGGACCGACCTTGGGACCGGACATGCAAAGTAGGTCGGCCAGAAGAAATTCCCGCAATGTAACTTACTGTAATTGACCGACCTTGCGACCGGACATGCAAGGTCGGTCGACACAAAATTTTTCCGTCTTGTAAGCTACTGGAATGGACCGACCTTGCGACCGGCCTTGCAAGGTCGGCCGGGCTAAAAAAAATTCATCAGGTAACTCAGTGGAATGGACCGACCTTGGGACCGGACTTGCAAGGTCGGTCGGCCCTGTAATTTTCCAGCGTATTGTCCTACTGACTTCGACCGACCTTGGGACCGACCCTGGGTAAGGTCGGTCGAGTCATACAAAAAAAATTTAAATTAAATTAAATAATTGTATATATATTATATATATGTATCCCACCTATACATATGTGCATATATAAGTAAGTATATACCATTGTTAAGTAATGAAAAGTAGTAAATAAAATGTAAGTATAGGGATGTAAAGACTTAGTAAGTATGAATTAGGAAACGTAAGGATAATCAAATTTAATTAATGATAGTTAGATTAATTGTTCGATTGTATGTAAATCATAGGTTTGAATTGTGAATACCGAGGAACGTTGGGATACAAGTACAACGGTGAAAGGTATGATTTCTTCATGCCCTGTATCCTAATCTGGTTACCCCGATTTGTGTGCTTATTTGACCACCTAATAAGATAAATGCATGAATCAGATTATATTGCACTTACTTGTGCTTGTTTACATTGTTCTCGATATTTGCTTTGAACATAGTTTTGTATAATTCATGAAATATATGATGATGATGTGTAATTGTCCCTTGTAGTGTACTTGTATATTGTATGTATTTGTGTATGTGGTAATTTATTTGTGTATGTGGTTGGATGTTGACTTCTACTAATTCCTAACTATCTAACTCCTAACTTAAGTGAGTAAATTGGAATGAGTAGAAGTCCGATATAGCATCGGCCACGCGTGAGGATGAGGAGACACAAGAGGTTGGATCCGATTCCTGACTCTTAAACTGGTCCGGCCCAAATCCCTTAAATGGGTAGCATCCCGGATTGGTGAGTCAAGTAAATCCCGGTGGTGGGACGGAGTAGTCCCCGGGCCGGAGGTCCCGACGACTTAACATGAGTAAGAGTAAGTAAGTAAGTATGCATGAGTATGAGTATGAGTATGGGTATGTATGCGTATGTATGAAGTAACGAGTAAAAGAGTAATCTCCACCCGATTAACCCGGGTGGACCAATGAAGCTAACAAGTATTGTATACTGTGTATGTAATGAGTATGTGCATTCGGAAGAAGGTAAGTATGTATTGGATGGTTATGTTGTATACCTTGTATGTAATGAAGTGTATGTATGTATGCCTTGCGTAAGTATTATTATATTGTGTGTAAGAGCATGTATGCATGTATGTTTGTATGAAAATGAACTGCATGTATTCGACCAAGTGGTCGGCGTACCCTCACTAGTACGCGGGGTATGCGGTTATCATGCGCAGCGAAAGCTGACCCCCTAGGGGGAATGTTTTTAGTATGCAGGTACCCGAAGCGTATATGGTCAAGGTAAGAGACCGGAGGCACGCCCTTGTATTTAGAAGCAAGTAGTTTGTGAGGAACGGGTAGTAAGTAGTCTCTTAGTGAGTACGTATGAACTTGGATGAGGTATTATACTTGTATAAGGATCTTAGTAAACTCGGTATGTGGATTATATTGTATTGTACTTGAAGTATTGTATCGAATGGAAGATTGTAGCATTTATTGGTATACGGAGTATGTATGGTAGATATGTAACACTTGGGATTCCGGTCCATCAGACCGATGCTGTATGTAGAAGTAGTAGCCTTGTTAGTCACGTGGGTGGCTGACGACATTGTATCACCCACTGTATGTAAGTATGTATCCGCTGCGTGTATCTGATGTGTAAGGAGATTGGACGGTAAGCATTGTATTAATGGTAGGGGTGTTACAAAAAGTGGTATTAGCGAAGTATCGCTCTGATTACTGGAAATACTGAGTCAGGGAAATACCGAGTTTGGAATTAGAAGCTTAGGGCTAAGGGCTGAGTGTTAGCATTACAGATATGCTAGTTAGGAACGACCGGTGAGTACCGGATACCTTCAATACCAGACCCGCCCTCTACATGCCCCATTGTATAACTTGGGAAAGGACACCAGAGAGAAGAAAAGCCTTCTCATACTCGGGGAAAACCCGATCTGGCAGTTGTGAAACAGTCACACAGTAAACAAGAACCGACATATGGTAGATTCCAGGAATTGGGAGTCCCGGGTATGGATCCCGGTTGAACAACAATACCCGCACTTAATAGCGATAGGATGAGCACTCCAATCACCAGGAGGCGGCAACTTACAACAACATGGGCGACATGCTCAGCAGTCGCGAAACCTAGCTAACCAACCAACAGCAGGAAAGAAGCACTAACTGTGCAACGAAATGGAAAACGGAGTAATAACAGAACCCGAGACACAAGTCTACGGGATAGTAATACTTGAATAATACCACCAACGATATGCTGACTGACTAAGGACATAGTCAGAAGCGGTTAACTCCAAAACTATAACGCCATTAAGGTTGCAATACCTGGCCAATGTAGCTCAGACCACTACAAGAACAACCATGAGATATAATCCAATAGGACTACAAGAGTAGTGCCTAAACAAGCTAAGGCTCAATAACCACAATAAATGTGTGGAAACGAGCCACAAGAAACGACGCTAAACCAAATAGAATGGGAGTCTCCAAGGATCGGAGAAACATCCCAATTAACAATAATCATGCCCAGATCATTGAGAAGCTACCTAAAGGATCGAGTATATCAATTATAGATCAATAAGATCAAGGGAAGCATCAACAAGACTAACAAACACGAATGGAAACCATACCGTGATCGGTATAGGAGTACTCAAAAACCACCAGTACCACGCACTTGCCACGGCAAGTGCAGTAAGAACATGATTATGTAAGGGAACTCTAACACACCACAGGTGCATAGTAATGTACGAAGACAGTAACGAAACAACCACAGGATCATACACCCTAACAACAAGACGTATGGAACCTGGGGAAGGCTTAACGGCCCGACCACGGTACCTAGTACATACCAGTCAGCGAGAGGCTAGACTTGGTCAAGACCTCAAACATGGCTATGCCATGAGAGATTTCTTTTAACACCAAACCATTGTTCTTAAAACCAAACTCTCCTTTCAAACCACAACTTTCTTTAAAACCTTGGATTTTAAAACCAAACCAACAGAATTACGGTGAGTATCAAAGAATGATACAAGAGGAGTTGACAATAGAATACTTCACCTAGGCGTGTGACGAACACTACAGTGTACCCAATTGCGGGATGTGGGACAACCGCACTCCGGAGGAGCTTGCGGGCCTGACATATAGTTGGGTAAGTGGTAACGTATTAACATGGTACCCCACGTATGGATACATGTAGTGTACGAAACACGGGAAGTAGTCAACTCCGTTCTACGGACCATGAGTAAATTTTAACCAGAACGACTGGACACCGCAGACAATCAAGGAGAAGGAAACTCAGTTAAGGAACAAGTGTAAGGAACTCATAGAATCCATCTGAAGATAAGGAATGAAGACTGAGAAGAGCAAAAGCACAGATTAGTAAGTATAGACATTGGATATGTCTC
Organism: Limonium bicolor; assembly: GCA_023374045.1. Lineage (NCBI taxonomy): Eukaryota > Viridiplantae > Streptophyta > Magnoliopsida > Caryophyllales > Plumbaginaceae > Limonium > Limonium bicolor. The sequence continues at coordinate 48,683,760 of CM041782.1, forward strand.
GAGGACACCAAACAAATACGTGATAGCTGGAAGGTATACCCAGCCCAAACACAGTAAGGCAGTTGCCTAACGTGAACACCATAATGCTCAACAAACGGGACAAAATTCCCAAGAGCAATCACAAGATTACTACGCACAATCCATCATTGGAGAGGATATTTAATCCTAGTCTCAAGCACTAGGAGCAAGTACAGACAGTCTACCAGAACGGGAGACGTACTAACCCAGAAAGAGATACTCGAATACAATACAACAAGGCGGTATAGTAATAACACATCAGAAACATTAGCCGGATGTAACGGCAACTAACAACTCAGGAGCAATCCTTGAAGGGTGTGAGACAACAGTTGAACAAGCGTCATGATAAGAGCACATGAGCTAGAAGGAACAGTCGGTTAGACACCGAAGGGATTTCACTTAACAGGAAATACCCTAGATTACAAGAAGGCCCGAATTAACACCAGATGGCCTAAAGGGTCTCCTATGAACGGAAGCGTGATGTCACACTTACCATGGAGCCTAGTAATACCTCTGACCTATGGGGTATACATGGCATGGAAACATGTATAAGCAGCTTGCAAAGAGCATAGCTTGCAGCAATATGGCTCTAAAGCCATAAACCTGATGCGTTGTATAACCTTAAACGGTTGCAAAACCCACACCATTACTAACAAGACTTGCAAGAAATATTGTCTCATACGACAAGAAATCAAAACTGGACCATCAATTCAAACCCAACATCCTGAGTGGCTTGTAGTAATGGCCAACTCAGCGTCACTGTCACTAGAGCACCAGTCTAGTATACAGTTGACATGCGTTAATTGCCTTCATGTCTTCTGTAGCAATTGTACACAGAGGCATAAGAATCAGGATAATGCCAACGTTGGCCTAGTCCATGTTTGGACAATACGAGAAACCCAAGGGAAGGTACCCCTCGTTAACCGAAGACCACCAATGTGTGAAGATGTGAACCCATAAGGAAAGGCTTCCATCTACAATAACAATAAAGCCCACGCAATAGATATTGCCAAGGGGCGATGGAACAAGGAAATAATTTCCAACCATTACGAATTAAAGGAGTAAGCGTACTCCATATGCACCCAAATAGGTGGTGAACCATTGTGTAATCACCAACATACAAACCTTGTCATTAGACCTATGAGTGGAGACAAACCCCTCAACGAGAACTTTCATTTATCAGTGATAGAATACTCTCAATTGGAGAACGGGACCAGAAAACCCTTGAAGTTTCTTGGGATGTCCTGGTAATATACATACAAGCAAAACTACACAACGGGAGCCTATAACCGATGCTCGGCACTGGGAAGATAATAGTTGTCAAAAGCAATCAATGTGTGTGCACATTGCACACCATGAATGACCAACGCTCAAGAGCTTGTAACCCGATAAACCACTTCATCCTCGGTCAACCAAGATACTTGGTGAGTTGTATCATAAATGATGATGGAATGTGAGGTAAGCTAACCTACACACGAAACCTAAAATGGAAGAACATCTCCACATTGGGAAGATATTAATATTGTGGTATGCGACGACAACCGTCATACACACGAACATTGGAAACCCCAGGGTATTCATACCATAAGGGAATGGTGCCAATGACAATGGCAATGAGTAAGAGAAACTATCACAGTAACAGAAACAGTAAAATGTCGTAATGAGTAAGAATACGGTGCGCAACAAGCGACCGATATGAGGAAGTAGCAATAATGGAGTATAAGTATGAGATGACACACAGAAATATTCTTTCCTATCACGTAAGTGACTTACTGTCAAGCGTTTACGCCTCTGCACTCTGTATGACTGAGTGTTTTGGCATTGCACTTGTTCAGCTAAGGATCTAATGAGATGGCTAGGGATATGGAGAATGTAAACCGTAGTAAATCTTTCCTTTCACCACGAACATGGCACTAGCCAATTGAGCAAGCTTAGCAACAAACCGTGCGGCCTAAGGCCAAAGAAGCACGAAGAGTGTACAACACACTAACAATCACAAGATGTGAATTCCATTGGAGTAAAAGGTGAAAGGAGACATATCAAAGTCACTAGGACCGACGCATAGAAATGCAAGGTCATACAAGTAAAGAACACTTGTACTGAACCAGAAGAACTGGTATGATTTAGAAGCTAGTGACAACAGAGGAAGCACTACAGTTAAGTGGTGACTTAACCTCGCCTGACAATAAGTCGGAGGAACTTAACGAATAATCGTAGAAGCACGAATAGCATGTGCAGAATATTACTAGAGAGCTGGTTATAAATCTTAAACTCATTGAGTCCAAACACGATGAAAGAATACCGCATTTGTTTAGTAAACCTTATTCCCATAATAGACGGATAAGAAGGTGATGTATAGCACATTAAGGATAACAAGAAGGGTGAATAACCCGAGTATCAGGGTCGCGCAGTAGAAGCTAGTGGGCCCTAGCTAGGACCCAGTAAGTATAGCAAAATGGCTATTAATGCCTTGAAGCCTAATAGGCTAGAACCGAATTAATGATGAGTTAAATAAACTCATATAGAAGTCCTTGGTGCAAAGACTAAACCATTGGTATGGTTAAGATCCCTTTGACCAGAGCATATTGTATAGTATACGGTAGTGAAGCTAAACGCTTCAGTTTGCCCAGACTGATTAAACCAAAGTTTAATAATAATAAAATATGGTAGATTACGTGGGCGTAATCCCTTTTAAGGGGGGTAGAGCGAAAACCGCTTAATGTAAGTTTTGTGAATAAAACACATAAACCATAATGTGCATAGCACAATGAGAACCAAATTGATGGTTGATACCATGTTAAATAAACATAAGTACTCATTCATATTGTAATTATGGTAACTAGGCATTAGACATGCAAATACCATAGGAGGAATACACCCATCTTGTAACACCAATGTAAGAGTATTAGTAAAAGAAAAGTAATGAGTAGTGGACGGAGCTCCACAAGTATTGTAGCCTTTGAAGAAGTAGTACGAAATGAATGAGGATAGAGGAACGAAGTTATGAGTAGTGGAATCGTAAGTAAAATATTTGAAGCAATTGAAGTCAACTAAATCTTATAAGTATAGTATTCCTTAGTTAGAATATTGGAGATGATGGTGAGTAATGGATGGAAGTAGTGAAGGTTGATGAAATGAGCATTAGGATTGAACCATGGAGTAAAGCATTTGGGAAGTAGAGTGAGGACGATTGATGGACGGATTCCATCCTTTGGAGATGTATGAATTCGTAATCACGACTAGAAAGAGTAAAAAGATAGAAAATGAAAACAATTAAATTATTTGTTTGGTTGAACCTGATGTGGGAAGTCGAACTTGATCCTGATCAGATAAGGGAAACCGAACACAAATTGGGTGGAAAGATAGTTCAACACTGATGCTGATCACATCAGGGTCGAATGATTCTTGAAGCTCCCCTCAAGTGGTCACAAGAATCACACATAGGATAGAAGTAATGAATATAAATTGGAATTCGGAGTTGTGTGTTTTAGAAATTTCTAATTAGTAGTATTGAAAAGATTGTCTTAGACATGAGAATAAGGATTTGTCAGAAACTTATACTGGAGAAGATAATGGTGTAACATGTTGTATTATTCCAAGGGCAGCAAGACACAAAGGAGTCTTGTGTCTAGATGACCTGAGTGCCTGCGGGATTGTATGTCTAGTGCATTGCCTTGGGAATAGCTTTGCATTGTATATATGTATAAATTGGTAATGAGGAACCGGATGGTCGGTAGTAATGTGGATGGAGTAATCATTGTGCATTAGTATGATGTGGCATGGTATAGTATGTAGGAACCTTAGTGACGGATTTGGAATTGGTAAGGAGGAAGAACGTATGGCTTTGGCATTAGATAAGTATGGATGAGTAAGTATAGTAATCCCATGACCTCGAGCAACTTTGAGGACAAAGTTCTTAAGGGGGGTAGATTGAAATACCCCGAACTTAAATATAGGGATTAAAATTAATCTAATACGTATTTAAGGGCCTAATGGTACCTAATTAATACTGGTAAGGAAAATAAATCCAAAAGAATAATAAACTCTTAAAAGCGGAAAACGCTAAATAAGCGTTAAATACCATAGGAGGTATGAGACCTCGGTTAGAGTATTATGGATCTGAAGGTTTAATAAGACCTAAATAATATATGGGAACAACTCCCGAAGAAAACGAATCCAAACAATGTATTAAAACGCTAATAGAGCTTTAACGCGCGTTTTACGAGAAAACCCGAAAACATGACTTTAAGTGGTCAAACGAACCCGTAAAAATTATAAATCATTAAATAATATTATTAAGCATTTATGGGAGCTTAATAACCAATAAAAATAATAAAACGAGAAAATTCCGGAAAACGGGCCCGGTTAGTGAACAGTACCTAAACCGGGTAAAATAACGAGCGTTTCCTGTAAAAGACGAAAAATGCTCCAGCTAGTATTACTGTAAGGGGGCCGGTTTTAAAGAGTCAAATAACTCCCTCACACACATGTAACTAGCTAATTAAATAAGAGAGCAAAAACAAAAAGCAATAAAGTAAAAGAATTACTTTATGCCTTTCCTCTCACCTCACTCTCACAACTCACTTATCTCTCTCTTTCCTTTCCCCCTCCACCGATTTCTCCCTTCTCTCTCTCTCTGGTTTGGGCGATTTCATGGAGCTCCACAAGCCTCCCATGGCTTCTCCTCTTTCCCCACATGCTCTAGCTTCATTTGAACTCTAAAGGTAAAAATAACTACATATTTGAACTCCCCTCATCCTCCTCTATCATTCTCTTTTTAAAATTCGAAAAGGATGAGTTTCATCTCCATGGGTTTTCCCCATTTGAAGAGAAAAGCACACCCTTATGGAGCTTGGAGTCTCCTCTTTCCAACAAGGTAAAAATCTACATGAAAAACTCATGTTTTCTTCACCTTCCTTCATAACCGATTTTTGCTCCATTTGTAATGCTCTATTTTTCTCTCTCCTTGGAGCATAATATCAACCTTGCAATGGTGGTGGATTCACCTTCTTGAACCAAGGGCCAAAACCCCTTCTAAAACTCTCCAAAGGTAAACCCTAGAAATTTCATTTCAAACACTTCAATGAATTGGCGTTAATTTAAGGGTTGGTATATTAATTGTAGTGTTTTGTGTTCATTGGGTGATGGGAATGGAGTTTGGCAACTCCATTCCCCACATGGCCGATTTGGGCAAGAAAGGAAGAAGGAGGAGAAATGAGAAAGAAAGAAGGAATTATAAGCTCAAGGTAAGAGCTCTTTACTAATGTTAAATTTTAGTGCATTAGAGTAATGGGAATGGGTAAACCAATCTAAAGAACCCAAATAATGTATTAGTAATGTAATTGTGGAAGTTTGAGTAATATGCAATAGTATGTGAATTGTAGGCTTTGGAGCCAAATGGTTGTGTATGAGTATTAGTATTGATGTTTGATGGAGTATTGGTGTATTAGGATGGATGTATATTTGTTTGATTGCTGGTAGGACCCTTGTAAGGGTGTGGCTAGAATAGGTATGAACTCGGTGAAGAAAGAATGTGTATGGCTAAGTAAGAAAAGTAGGTGAACTATGGCGAATTTTTGGTAGAAATTATGTATTCAAGGATGAATTGGTAAATGGGAAAACCAAGGTGTGTATTGGAGTTAGTAAGGATGTTTAGTAGCTATGGAATGGTAGTAGTAGTATGAGAAGTAAGAAGTGCAAAATCTGTAGCAGAGTGTATCAATATGCATTGGAGAAGTTAGGAAAGATTAGTGCGCAAGAATTGGTAAAAAGAGTGTTGGACTTGGGTATAGGTATTGAAATGGCTTGGAAATGTATTTGGAATGCTAATGGTGGCATTGGTTGAGAAGTAATGGATGGTAGAATGGAGTATGAAAATCTGTAGCATAAGAGGAAAGAAAACTATTGTAAGTGTTGAAAGAAAGTGAGAGGAAATTGTGTAAGATGATCGATGGATTTAGTAAGGAACTTGTTGAATGAACTAAGGGGTATTAGGAGGTTTAATTAGTGTTAAGACATGTGGGATTAAGTGTAGGAACAATGGGGAAGTAATGGGTAAGAAGAGGGACTGAAAACAGAAATAATAAATGTAATTACTGGGCCGGACCGACCTTGGGACCGGACTTGCAAGGTCGGTCGAGCCCAGATTTACAAGGGACGGAAACCTTCTGGAATGGACCGACCTTGGGACCGGACATGCAAGGTCGGTCGGCCAAAAGAAATTCCCGCAATGTAACTTACTGGAATGGACCGACCTTGCGACCAACTTGCAAGGTCGGTCGACACAAAATTTTTCCGTCTTGTAAGCTACTGGAATGGACCGACCTTGCGACCGAACTTGCAAGGTCGGTTGGGCTAAAAAAATTCATCAGGTAACTCACTGGAATGGACCGACCTTGGGACCGGACTTGCAAGGTCGGTCGGCCCTGTAATTTTCCAGCGTATTATCCTACTGACTTTGACCTACCTTGGGACCGACCCTGGGTAATGAAATACCCCAAACCTTGATATGTGGTTTAAATATCAAACTATGGTGTGTAAAGGCTAAAAGCCTTAGAAACATCAGTGAACAGTTTAAATCATAGTAAAATGCAATAAAGCATTAAGACACGGTTTGAGCAAAACATGCTCTAAGCTATGAGTGAACTTGGTTAGGACCCAAAGAGCCTACCAAGACTTGATAACATTTAATTATGATTTTATAAGGCTAATTAAGTCCTTAGGAAACCTTGGTAGACAATGAAACCAAACAAACACAAGTAAATACCTTAAGGTCAATATGGGCTGAAATGTGCTCTAAGCTTGGGATAAATGTGTATAAGACCTAATGGTCATACTTATACCTTATAAATATGTTAATGAACATATTAAATCAATTACTAAAGAAAACCAAGCTTGAAAACAAGTTAAAACACAAAATGTGCTTTAAGAAGACTTAAAGCACGTTTTTGAAAAATTGTCTTGTAAATGAGTTTTGAGTGGCTAAATGTCCATCATTACTCTTAAATATACATGTGTACTATATAGTATCACATTTGGAAGCCTATATCAATGGGAAATCAAAAATTTCACTTCTAAGTGCCTTGTTTTAGTGAATAGTGATTTTTATAAGCTAGTTTGTAACATATAATGTTATAAGTAATTAAGTTGGTCAACAAAGACCAAACTACCCCTAAGTATATGATGGGGGCCGGTTTTTAGTAAGGTGAGTCACCACCATGTAAAAATCAATTAAAGGAAGGAAGGAAAAGAAAGTAAAAAGGAGAAAGTTACTTATTAACACAAATATCTTGTAAAAGCAAACTTATCTTCATTTCTCCTTTCCCTTCTCAATTCACACGTCTTCTTCCTTTCTTCTTGCTCTCCATTCACGTTTGCTACAGCAACACCAACACCATCACCATTTTCCACCTTTGAACTCTTGTAAAATCTAGCTCACTTATCCAAATTTAATTTCAAGACCACCATTCTTCTAGTTGGAGCAAGCTCTACACTTCTATCTTTTCAAATCTTCAAAAGCCTCATTTCGGTGCCAAGGAGATTCACCATTGATGGAGCTTGAGCTCACCTTTTCACATATTATTGTTCTCCTTTGCTTCAAGGTAAGGAAACTCAAAGAAAAATGATGTTTCCTTCATGTTTTGTGTTGTCCGAAATTCACCTCACCATGGTGTATTTATCTTGCTTGTTTTAGCTTCATTTGAATCTTCCAAGGGCTTGGAGGAGTCCTCTCTTGATACTTATTCAAGTTCTCTTCCAATTCCAAGGTAAAACAATTACCTTAATGTTAAAACAATATGTGTAACTAGGGTTTACAATGTGATGAAGCATAATGCTTGAATGCTCATTCTATTATTTGTACATTGTTTAGAAGTTGACAAACAACCAAACACCCCACCGGTTTTACAAGGAAACAAGAAAGAAGTTTGTGAGGAAAAAGAGGTAAACAAGCTATCTTAATGTGGTTTAAATGCCTTAGGAAAATGAGCTTGATTGCTTAATAAAATACCTAAGGAGCCAATGGTGAATGAGCTAGTAAAATGCTCTTAAGGAGTTTATTAAGGGCATATGTATTGTTGGGTGTATTTGCAGGTCAAAGGCATTACTTATGTGGGAAATTCAGTGTTAAGGTTTATGCAATTTAAGGGCCTAAGAGCCATGTTATTTAAGGGCCTAAGTGCCAAGCAATTTAAGTTATGCACTATATTGTGATGTAGTGCTTAATGTGTGAAGTTTGTGTGTAAAAATGTTCTTGATGGATTTTAGGTGTTCTGAATGAAATAAGGTAAAAACCTAAGCGTTTGGATGTGAGTATATACAAGAGAAGCTATGGCCAAATTTGGGAAATGTGTAAGAAGTTCTAAGTGTTTTAAGTGAGTTTTGGTGAACTAGGAAGTGTTAAAGGTGAATGTTTACTTGAGAAGAAAACATGTATTAAGGTGATTTAGAGTGATGCAAGAATTTAGGTGTTATCTTGGAAGTTCTAGGAATTCAATGTGTGTTTTGAGGATGTGTTTAAGTCTTGGAGAAGTTTGTTTAAGGTTTAGGAATGTTGATGTACAAGGAAGAAATGATGTTTAGGTAAGGTTTTGAGAAAGGAATTCAAGAAGTTGTGAAAAGAGGATTGGTTAGTAAGAGGAGATGCTTGGGAGATGATGTTATGAAGGTGAAGAAGCATTTTAGTGTAGTGGTCCTTAGGGTGAAATACCACCTAGAAATCTTAAGGAGAAAACATTCCAAGTGCTAGGATTTTGTAAGAAGTTTGTGAATGATAAAATGGTTTTGGTGAGTGATTTAAAGAGTTAGCACATGGATAAAGGTGTGTTTGAAGTGCCTAAATGAGGTTAGGGTATACTAGGATATATGGGGTGAAGTTTGGAGTTGAATGTAAAAAGGAAAACAAAGATCTGGGGCAGACCGGACTTGCGACCGGACTTGCAAGTTCGGTCGGGCCTAGTTTACCCTGTGGGAATTAGTTTCTGGAATGGACCGGACATAGGACCGGACTTACAAGTCCGGTTGGAGTGGAAAATTTTGACGGAAAAGTATTCTGGAATCGACCGGACTTGGGTAAGTCCGGTCGGCAAGTCCGGTCGGACCAAAATTGTTGTTTAAGGTTATGAAATGATATGTAATGATGGGGATTAATAGGTATGATGTTATAAGATGTTAAGGACATGTTAGGTGAGTTTTAATGACAATAAAGGGGTAAAAGTTGTATTAAAATGTGAGAGTAAAACAAGTAAAAATGTAAGTTGTGTAACTAAGTTAACGGGGAGAAGGAGAAGTTATAAGCATTAGACGTTAAATCATCATGCTACCCCGATATTAATAAAAGTACATGTAATGTTATCAGTTGTTCGAGAGTTGCTCGAGGTACATAAATGGACAGGATAAAGTGGACTCCGGTGACAGGTATGGTTTCTTGCAACCTGTGTCCTACCGGATTACACCGGCTTGTGCCAATGTGTTTTTGTCTGTTTGCCACGTTGTAAGATTAAACATGTAAGAGTTTACAGTAATTCATTTATGTGGCGTGTACAACTCCGATACCAATTAACCTCGGAAGTGTAACCTTAGTTATCTGAGTCTAGGATCACATGAGAGTTCGGTATTCGGAGTAAACGACCCGAACCATGGGACGTTCTAACCACGGCTATGCGTGTGTTAATGTGTGATATGTGTTTGTGAATTAGGGATCTCCCTTTGTGTTTAACCCAGTTGTAATTTTGTATGGGTGTGTAGTTATGATAGACTCCATAGTGGGGTTCTAACTAATATCTAAAGTAAGTATGTTACTAATAGTGGTGAGGAATCCGGTTTGGCCGGTCGCGCGTTGTTTGGGAGAGGGTATCCTTCCTAGCCTTACCCTCTCTTTTTTATGGTTGTTTCCCTCACGGGTTATGATCTCCCATTAGCTTACTCCAAAGCTTAGCTATTCTGACTTATGATCGGTTAGGGGGAACATGTGTTGTGTGGTGTGTTCGGGCCTCCACCCGAACCGCCTTAACTTAAGTACCGTCCAACTATTAGGACGGAATGAGTGTTGTTGTTATCGTATAACGAGCTTATCTGAGACTGGCAAATTCTCTAGGCTCACCAGTGTATAAACAATGTTTGGGTCGGTTCCTAAGAGAACCATTCCCGTTGTGTTATGATTTTGTTGTGATGCAATATCTATTGCGGTGTTATGTTGTGCACGTGGAAACGTGCAAAGTGTTGTTAAGTGTTGTTACGTAGTGTATGTTATTGTTGTAAAATGTGGAGTAGGTGGGATCATGGATATGATTCCCAGTTTGTGATAAGAGGCGTTTAAGGATAACCCGATTTAAGGGTAAGTGTCGTCTGTTAAGGAAGTAGCTCCATTAGAGGAGGAACACTCTAGGGATATTGAATACCTTGAGTGACTTATTAAGTAAGGATATATATCCGTTGTTGAGCCCATTGAGGCGAAATGTATGTGATGTGTGTTACTGTACATGCATGATTAAATAAATCAACCGACATGTTAAGACGAACATTAGTTGTGCGTGGCCGGTAAGCATGTGGGCTGCGGGGATTACCATACCCAGCAAGGTGCTGAGCCCCTTGGGGCCACCCTTTCTCTTCTTTTCCTATTTAAGGTACGAAGTGCTGGAAGCCGTTCGAGAGTAGGAGGGGGTAGTCGTTGTACATGGGTATAATCATTTACAGTGTATGTATACAGTATGTGTAGTAAGACCGAAATTGTTGTCGGCATCAGTTTATAATACTCGGTATAGTTGAAAGGTACGTTGTTGTTGTTGTTAAATGGAAAGGGATAGTAATGTGTAGTCGCTCGGGAATTTAGCCCATCAGACCGGTACAATGTTTGTGGTATTAGCCTTGTTAGCCACGTGGGTGGTTAACGGCGTGTAACACCAGCGAGTTGAGTTATTTGATGAGTTGTGTATTCCGCTGCTGATTGTTGTTATGTATTGTTGTGGATGGGGGTTACAGGTAAGGTCGGTCAAGTCATACAAAAAAAAAGGGTAAATTAAATTAAATAATTGTATATATATATATATAAGATATATATAAATATATATATGTACACCACCTAAATATGTGCATTATATAAGTAAGTATACCATTGTTAAGGTAATGAAAAGTAAGTAAATAAAATGTAATATAGGGATGTAAAGACTTAGTAAAGTATGAATTAGGAAATGTAAGGATAATCGAATTAATAATGATAGTATGATGAATTGTTCGATTGTATGTAAATCATAGGGTTTGAATTGTGAATACCGGAGGAACGTTTGGGATACAAGTACAACGGTGGATTGAAAGGTATGATTTCTTCATGCCATGTATCCTAATCTGGTTACCCCGATTTGTGTGCTTATTTGACCACTTAATAAGATAAATGCATGAATCGGATATATTGCACTTACTTGTGCTTGTTTACATTGTTCTCAATATTGCCTTGAACAATAGTTTGTATAATTCATGAATATATGAAATGATGATGATGTGTAATTGTACTTGGTAGTGTACTTGTATATTGTATGTATTGAATGGAGGGTGTATATGAAATAATGTATTGTGTGTATGTGGTTGGATGTCGACTTCTACTAATTCCTAACTACCTAACTTCCTAACTAAGTGAGTAAATTGGAATGTAGAGTCCGATATAGCTTGGCCACGCGTGAGGATGAAGAGACACAAGAGGTTGGATCCGATTCCTGACGTTAAAACTGGTCCGCGGCCCCAAATCCCTTAAATGGGTAGCATCCCGGATTGTGAAGTCAAGTACCAATCCGGTGGTGGGACGGAGTAGTCCTGGGCCGGAGGTCCCGACGACTTAACATGAGTAAGAGTAAGTAAGTAAGTATGCATGAGTATGAGTATGAGTATGGGTATGTATGCGTATGTCTGAAGTAACGAGTAAAAGAGTAATCTCCACCCGATTAACCCGGGTGGACAATGAAGCTAACAAGTATTGTATACTGTGTATGTAATGAGTTGTTGCATTCGGAAGAAGGTAAGTATGTATTGGATGGTTATGGTTGCATTCCTTGTATGTAATGAAGTGTATGTATGTATGCTTGCGTAAGAGTATTATTAATATGTGTGTAAGAGCATGTATGCATGATGTTTGTATGAAAAAGAAACTGAATGTATTCGACCAAGTGGTTGGTGTACCCTCACTAGTACGCGGGGTATGCGGTTATCATGCGAGAGAAAGCTGATCCCCTAGGGGGAACGTTTTTAGTGTGCAGGTACCCGAAGCGAAATGGTCAAGGTAAGAGACCGGAGGCACGCCCTGTCTTTAGAAGCAAGTAGTTTGTGAGGAACGAGTAGTAAGTAGTCTCTTAGTGCGTACGTATGAACTTGGAAGAGGTATTTACTTGTATAGGATCTAGTAAACTCGGTATGTGGTTATATTATTGATGTACTTGAAGTAGGTATCGAATGGAAGATTGTAGCATTTATTGGTATACGAGTATGTATGGTAGTATGTAACACTCTAGATTCCGGTCCATCAGACCGATGCTGTATGTAGAAGTAGTAGCCTTGTTAGTCACGTGGGTGGCTGAAGGCATTGTATCACCCACTGTATGTAAGTATGTATCCGCTGGTGTATCTGATGTGTAAGGAGATTGGACGGTAAGCATTGTATTAATGGTGGGGTGTTACAGACGGGGCTAGAATACAATCGGTATATTGGTTATGCATGAGGACTAATGACGGGCCTCAACTAGAACTCGGTGTCTTGCTCTTGACTTATGACGGGCCTAGAATGCAATTGAAAGTACGAGGACTTATGACGGGCCTCAACTAGATCTCTTGACATCTAGCTATAGGACTTATGACGAGCCTATAATACTTTGTGGAGTTGTACGAAATCGCTGCTTTGAGTGGTTGATTTAAGGATGACTTTGTTTGTGGATTGATCCGGGATTGGATGCTTTTTTATTGTTTTCGTGAGGGATGTGATAGTCGAATGTTTTTTGTTGATGTAGCCCTTGACTTTGTCAGTGTGGGACTTGTGTTACAGTTTTGTTTTGACAGTCTCGCCCGATGTGCACTATAGTTTCGGGGTTTGGTAGGACTCTTGACTCCAAAGTTTTGAGATGGCTCCGGTGTGGCTCCTGAGTTTTTGTTTTGGTTCTGTGATTTTGTGTTCGGTCTTTGGAATGGATATTTTTTTTGTGAATGAGTGACTTCGGGAACTCGATGATTTTGATATGATCTAATGTCTCCGATATGATCAGATGGCTCTGGTGCGGTTGGATGGCTCCGGTATGATATGTGACTCCCTTGTGAGCAACGACTCTGGGATGGTTGGTCGGTTTTGACTCGAATGGGGATTTTCAGGATTGTTGGTGGGTTTCGATTTGGTGAAGATTTTCGGGATGGTTGGTGGGTTTCAATTGATTTGGATTTTGAGTCGAATGATGGGTTGACGTGATTCGTGGATTGTGTTGTGTTTGACGTATTTCGATGTGGTAGATATTTTTTGTTGTGGTTGATAACTTCTAGGTCATGGATAGATGGCTTCGGTTCGGTTATGACTTCAGGGTTCTCTCATGATGGCTCCAGGATAGCTCGGGATGGCTCGGGAAGCGCTACGAGATGGCTCTATTTGGTGATAGTGAGGAATAAAGGGGGATTTTGCCTTTGAGGTGGTCGTACCCTGGGCGGGCTGCCTACGTACTCAATTCCGCATTGAGATCATACCTGACATAGTTCGAAACTCTGTGGACAAGGCCTTGGTAATAAAAATGGCTCCTGTGTAGCCCCAGGGATGGTCTGTGGGATGATCTCAATGTCTGAGGATGGCTCCCGCATGGCTCCAGTTTGGTTCTGGATATGGTGTTGATGAGGCTCGAGCATGATGCTAGATGGCTTCGGGATTGTCTTTGTATGGCTTTGGATGACTTTAGAATGGTTCGATGTAGCTCGACAATAGCCAGTGATAGCTCCGAAAAGGCTAGATGTAGATTGATGATGGTCTGGGATGGCTCCAGTGAGACTAGGTAGAGTTCTTACCGCTCGGATGTGGATGATGAAATGGTTATGATGCATGCAAATACTAAACGCTAGATGAGATGCAAGATGCACGTACCATTTTGGGAGAGAAGGTACGGCCCTATCTCTATAATATAAGGTTTATGAATATAAGACATCTTCGCTTCGATCTTGAATGATTGTTGAACTAGAGTGCGTGAATCACTTTCCTCTCAGGGAGGGATGTGGGTCAATCTTCCGTGAGTATGGTTGTGTGTGCTATTTTGGTGTGATACTCTCAATGCTCGGAGCAGTATTTTCCTTAGAATTTCTTTCGAGGTTCTTGACTTCTGATCCTTACAAACTCTTCACATGCAATGGGGTAGGTTGTTTATGTTTTGGTGCTTAGATCGAAGAGTCACTCGCACTCGTAAGACCTTGTGAAGTAAGGTCACTCTATTCGCCCATGGCCCCTTTGGCATGACGGGATATGTTGTTAACAAGTACGAAACTTATGATTCATGTTTCAGATCCGATACTTTCAGTTAACGCTCATTAACTAACAAGTCAGAGGTTTTTATTGGGATATAACGGGGATGAGGGGTATGATGTATGTCACATGGGACTAGAGGATCGATTTGGGAGTCGTGGAGCTTTTATGTAATAGAGAATATGTTTTACCTTTGCCATGGGTGGAATGATTGGACGGGTTTTGATAACCTTTTATTGGTTTTTACGGGACATCATTGTGTGAGCCTCGATTTTAAACCCTATCCTATGTGGATTAAGTTGATTAGGATCTAATCGGGTTTTAGGTCCACTTATAACCTAAGATTAATAACTATGTCATATAACAATAATTATTAAAACCTAAGCTAGCTCATTGGAACCTATTATGAGTCGCCACCTAATTTTAACCTAGATCAAATTAGGAAAGGAGAGTTCGGGTTGGGGCTTGATATTCAACTTAATTAGGGTTCAAATTACTTTCATTACCCTTCCTAGGTCGTTTTTCCTCTACTTGGTTTTTTACGCTTTCTATAAAGTTGTTTTTAACCTAGGTGCGCGCTTTGTTTTTTTATTTTTTAACATTTTTTGACAAAAATTAAAGTGAAATTGAAAGTTACCTAAACTAGGGTTTCTGAGGCAGGATTAGGTCAAATTTTAATTACGTCCGTAGCCACGGACCTAATGTCCGAGACCACGGACCTAATGTCCAAGACCACGGACCCCAGTTGAATTCAGTGAGTTTAAAAATAGAACTAAATAAAAAACAAACTTGAAAAGTCTGGGGCCACGGACAGGGTGTCCGTGGGCCCGGACATGTGTTGATAGAAACCCTAAAATTTGAAAAAATTGAAAAATGTAAAATCTCGCCACCGTCCGTGGGTGTCCGTGTCACGGACAACCCGTCGTGGTCCCGGACAATGAGTCCGAGGTCACGGACAGCCACTAGTAGAAAAAATGTTTTTAATGACGGCGTTTAAACCACGGTTAAATGGAAAACCGTGGTTTAAAGTTTATAAACCACGGTTTTAATAGAAACCGTCGTTTAAGGTGCATACCAGAGCGCATATACCACGGTTCTTCCGGAACCGTCGTATATAGGTTAGTTATATACCACGGTTTTCAGGGCAACCGTGGTATATAGTACATGCCGGAGTGAATATACCACGGTTCTTGGAGAACCGTCGTATATAGGGTACCTATATACCACGGTTCCTAGGCAACCGTCATTTATATTGCACATCTTACTATATTAAACCACGGTTTTTTGTCAACCGTGGTATATAGTCTAGGCGGGAATTTTAATTTTCGGCCGAAAATTAACGCGGCGCTTTCTTCTCTATTCTCTTATATATCGACGAAGCACTCTTCCTTCATTCTCTTCAATGTCACGGTAATTTTGGAACCCAAACCGACTAACATGCTCTGCAACTATTCTTCATTCTCTTCAACTAGCTCACGGTAATTTTTGCAACCCTAAATCGCGAACAAGGAACATGCTCTTCCTCACTCATTCTCTAGTTTTTCGGTAATTTTTGCAGCTTACACTTGCGAACAAGGAACATGCTCGTCCTCACTCACTCATCCACTGTAATTTTCGCAACCATAACCGGCGAACAAGGAACATGACCTACGCCTCCATTCTTCATTCTCTTCAACTTCACGGTAATTTTGCAACCCACCGTGAATAAGGAACATACTACGCCATTCTTCACTCATTATTTTGCAACTCTAAATCGCAAACAAGGAACACACATGTTCTAGCCTCTTCATTCTATTCTCTTCTGTGCTCTGTTTGATATCTGTGAAGCGCGCTTCTAAATCGCCGGCGATTTTGAAAAATATTTCAGAGACTATAAACCACGGTTATATGTATAATCGTGGTTTATTCGTTGATTTATAGATAATATACCACGGTTTTGACCTTTAACCGTCGTATAAAAGGACTTTATACCACGGTTCTCTCCTTAACCGTCGTTTAAAATCGCGGAGGACCGCGTCCAAAAACAGTCTTAAAAAACGGTCATAGCAAACCGTGGTATATAGTCTGCTTTTAAACGACGGTTATCAACCATGGTATATAGGAAATTTTCTATATGCGACGGGAGCATAAACCACAGTTCCTAACCGTGGTATATAAGCAAAATAACCGTGGTTAAAAACATTTTTTCCACTAGTGAGCCCACGGACAGTGGGTTTTTGAAGGTTCCCGAGGGTGTTTTGAGCTCAAATTTTATGGGTGTGTAGCCTGAAGGATTTTAAACACGTTAGTAATTGAAAGAACTCAATTTGACGTCAAAATTAATACGAAACTTAGCGGACAAGTAACAAGGCAGTAGCTGAAACAATTAACGATACAGAAGCGAAAACGAGTTCGTTTAAGCCCAAATTTTGAGGCAAGACTGATAATATCGTGAGGAGTTAGGAAAGTGAAATTTCTACCTGTTTTACCTTCAGATTCACGATGATTCTTCACACCGGGATTCGTCGAGTGCTCCGTTGATGGCAGACCCGAAAGGATTTCGAACCAAGCTTCTGGTTGTTGGTTGTTCTTGCCGTTCTTCACGTTTTAGTGATGTTTTTATGGGGTTTTGATGATTATTGGTTCTTTGGGGATTGGAAAACACGTTTAGATGGTGATTTCGGGGGATTTTCGGTATGATTTTCGTGGCCGGGAGTTGGAAAACGTGAGAGAGAGAGAGAGATGAGGCTGTGTTTTCTGACTCCCTAGGGTTCTTGAGCATATGAGGTTCTGATTTTATCAAAAGACCTATCCCCTTATATAGACTTTCTTAAAGATAAAGAAAATCTAGTAAAAGTAAGATTTTTTAATATTTTAATTAAATGACTTCCCAATAGAATTTTTCTGTGAAATTTTAACCACGTGTCAAGGATGGAAATTATGAATTTCCTGAAGTGGAATCGGATTTTTTAAATGTTGGAATATTTTTAAATTGAATTTCTCGTCAGATTCTGTCAGAAATTGCTAGAAAATTATTGGAAATTCGAAAAATCAAAATTCCAACGACATTATGCTTAAAATGTCATCCTCTATCATGGGTTAAAATATCAAAGAATTTCAAGCTGATTTGGGCCTCTTTCGGAGAGAGAGAGAAAGCCTATAGGAGGTCCTAGGAGCCTTAAAAAATTACAAAAACGCCCCTGACAATGACGAAACTGCTCCTCATGCCCTGGGATGCGCCGATCGAGCCGGAATCCCTCATTACTCGATTAAATGCCCCTCACAACACCAAAATCTCGTTGACCCTAATCAGGGGGTTCAAAATTTTGGGTATAACAGATTGCCCCCCGTCAACTAGACTTTGTAGTGGATGAGAAAAGTCTGGTTGATGCTTGAGTGATGCCCCAAAATTTTGGATTCCAAAAATCCTCCATGTTGTCCGAAAACCGCGCTGACTACGTCTAGCTATTCGGAGGCGCTGACTACCTAAGCAATAAAATGCTGTCGAGCTATTCTAAGGCACTGACTACCTGTAAGTGAAAATGTGTCAAGCTATTCTAAGGTGCTGACTACCTAGTTGATGAAAATGAAATAATGTCAAGCGGTTCTAAGGCGTTGACTACCTGTAATAAAGCAATGTCAAGCTTCTAAGGCGTTGACTACCTGGGATGTGAAAACTGTGTGGTATGCAAATGCAAGAATGCTGAAATGCTAGCGATGCTAATGATGCTGATGATGCTGATAATGCTGATGATGCTGATGCTGATGATGCTCGGATGCTTCTGGGGACCGAAACCCGTGCCAATGCTCCTGGCTGGACCCAATGTGGGCTTATTGCCATCCCCCCAAGCTGGTGTGCAGGGATAACTCCTGGTAAATACCTTGGGGACTTATTGCCTTCGCCCACCATTCGTTGATCCCAAAAATAAGTTCACATCACAAAAGGAGGATTTATTGCCATCTCCTCGCCAACTTTCTGTCGCCAGGTCTTGTGACGCGCCTGGATAATGCAACTAGGTCTTACGACGAGCCTATATGGATGAGATGAATGCGATGTGTTTGACGAGAGTGGGTAAACTAAAAGGTAATGCTAGGTCTTACTACGAGCCTAAGGGAATGCAACTAGGTCTTATGAAGAGCCTAAAGGACGGTTCTAGGTCTTACGACGAGCCTAAGGATGGACCTAGGTCTTATGACGAGCCTAAGGATGGATCTAGGTCTTATGACGAGCCTAAAGGATGGGTCTAGGTCTTATGACGAGCCCAAAGGTTATTCTAAGTGAAAGTGAGTAAAATGTATGATGGGTCTAAATGGATGTAGAAGGATTAGGGTTTATGTCAAACCTGGAGATGGTAGCGCTCAAGACGGGCCTGTGAATGTTTGTATGTGGAGGTAGGGCTTAGGACGGGCCTGAGGATGTTTAAATGTGGAGGTAGGGCTTAGGACGGGCCTGTGTGATGTACGATGGCGGTGGTGATGTTTGAGCTTTGGCTTCCAATTGGCGTTGTCACAGCAATTATTGGAACCAACAATTGCCCCCAGTATTTTCCCTCAAGACAATCTGAGCTATAATTCATGGCAATCGATCGTTCCGATCGATTGCCCCCAGAATTTTCTTTGGTTAAACGTGCGAACAAGTCTTATCCTTACAGGGTCAAGGCTTATGTTTTGATGTGGTGCTTCTAACCTACACTCGACGTGTTTGGTGTTTGCACTCGTTTCTCGCTTACGGTCACAACTTCTTAACCATTGAATTTGACATTTATTAGATTTACGCATTCAAACTATTACTTTCACATGATTGGATACACAACTACTAAGTCAAAGTCTTTTGAGCTTATAATGTGGCAATGGGGTGTGATGAATGACAACAGGATAACGGAGGAATGTTTAGGATATGTGGAGTTTTAAGGATGACCAAAGCTGCAACTTGCACCGTCTCTCAGACTTGTCTTCTTTGCCTTGAAGTCGTTTGGCTACTTCGTGATGACTTTGCTTGTGAACTCGGGACTTGGAACTTTTGGATTGTTCCTTTCTTCTTTTTTTTCCGATTTTGGATTTCTTCGTGGCTTTTCAGATTTGCCTTTATTTGAATCTCCTTTCCTTCGGGGTTCTTGTGTTTCCCGGCTTTAAACTTTGAGAGCTGTTTTTGATTTTAGCTCATTTGGATCCTGTGTCACTTTGGGACCATTTGCGGATCGTTTCGTCACGTTGGTAGCAATTTTGCTTCTTTGGACTTGTGAAGTTGTTGCTCGGAAGTCGGGCTCCTTGCTTCCTTTAGTCACCGGGTCGGTTATTCATCATTGGCTGGCTTATTTATGGAGCTTGTAGTGTTGTAAAAGAGGTCATATATGAAAAGCTCAGCGGGGGTGCCTAGGGTGTAATGTCAGGGTTCACAAGCTTTTTGGCTGTGTGGTGCTATACCTAGGTGCTTCATCATCCCTAATAGCTGTGTATCCGTTCTTTGTTACTTTTCATAGGTTTAAGCGTAAATTTACAAATTATCTCCTTCGGTCGGAGTCATGCCGCTTACCTTACCTTTGAATGTGACCTCTCTAGAGTCGTGTAAAAATGACACGCTCTTTCGCTCTTGGTTTTACCGCTCAAAGCACTCTCGTGAAATGTACACTTAGAGACTTGTTTGCACGTTTAAACAAAAGGAATAAACATTATCGTTCCTTAACTCAGATTGCCCCCAATATTGTTGTGGGGTTCACTTAACAAACCTCTTTGATACCCAAGTTATCTGTGGAGGATGGCTGTACGTGTAATGGTGATGAGATATTCCTGTGAAGAGGTGAAGGGTGATTTTGCAACAACAAATTTTTGGCTTTATGTATTTAGTGAAATGTTAAGAAAGCGGATTTGTGAGACACATATGAGGGTTATGATGAGGGTGGGGGAATGATGAGATGACTTATCTTTGACCTTGTTTTGACAACAAAGATGCATACCTAACCTGTAATAACGGACAATGATTTTCTACATGCAGAAGATTTCTCGAATAACACTAAACGAAACATGCAGCAAATGTCAAAGCACAAAAACATCGAAAGAGAGCTCGTGTCAGGCAATACAGCTAAAAGAAAAGACAGCATCCTAATCATAAAATACATAGAGAAAATATGAAGTCCTAAAACTATGGCTGTGGAGGAGGTGGACGTGGGAAGGCCGAGTACATATGAGTCATGAAATCGTCCATACGGCCCTCCATGCGTATCTGCCTACGCTCCATACGACCTGAGTAATGTGAAGAGAACTGATATCCCTCTGCAAGCTCTCAAGCGTAGCCGGCTGCGGTGGTGGAGGCAGTAGGGTAGTAGGAGGAGAGTGGTGTAGGGTACTCGGTGCCCATGTAGCTCGACCCTTCACCCTGGTAGGTGTATCCTCCTGAAGGGTCCTCATGGTGTGGGATGTCCTTGGGCTCCGGTGCCTGCTGTCTCTGTCTGGGCCGGACCAGTCTCTGGGAAAAGACTCTGGCCTGCTGCGGGAAAGCCCATCCCTGGTCAGCTGAGTAGCCAAGGGATCTCAGCATCTCCATGTGTAGGTGGGATATAAAGGTCCCAATCATCGTTCCCCATCGGGACCCGTGCGCACTCGCATAGCCACTGAATGAAACTCGGGTACACTAAGGCGTGGCGACCGCCCCGGGCTGCTATCATCAGGTGGTCTCTCATCAAGACCGATAGCGGGATCAAGCCCTCCTCTGAATTAGGTGGATGCAGAATGTACCTCATGAGGAAGCAATAGCGGGCGGAGACATCATTGCGTGCTTTTGGCAGCACGTTATGAGACAGAACCTCCAGGAGTACCCTGTCTTAAGCGGTGGGTAGAGCAGAGGGAAGGATCACCTGCTTCCTCGGCTGATCATCCCGTAGAAGAGCGAACACGCTCTGACAAGGTGGAGTGCTGTAGTAAAACTGGCGCGCCTCACTCTCTGACGCTGCTATCGTCTCGAACCCTCTATGCTCAGGGTCGCTAGGATGCAGGCCGTAAAAGTGCACAATATCATCCAAGCCCACAGTAATGGGCTGACCACGCACATAAGATACCACAACCCCAGTATCGTCCTGGTCCAAGTTAGAATAGAACTCTATGACTAACTCTCTGATGTAGCTCCTCGGGCAAGTAAGCAACCCCACCCAGTGAAGGTGCTGAAGCAGGTGATCGAGATCAAAAGTGGCAATCACCTCATCGCTGAAGAGACGCTCCTGCTGGATGGAAATATCTTGATTCTCATGGAACCAGCGCTCCTGCTGAGCTCCTCTGAAACGGGTATGGTCATAGGTAGGGGATGTCTCTCTGCGGCGCCTGCGACGTGGCTGAGAGCCTGATGCCCCAGCCCCAGCTACCCCACGGGAACTCCTACGACCCTCCATGGTATGCCTGAGAATTCAACGAGACAAAAGACATATAATTCTGCAGGAATTTTGACAGAGTTTCCCCTAGATTTTCATGAATCCCGTGCTCTCAAATGCACTCCACACCATATAATCAGTCCTAGGATCTACCATTCATGCAAATTTTAAACATTCCACGAGCTAGAAACGTAAGGAACCTCATTTCGCACTTAAAACGCACTAAACGAAAATGGGCGACTTTTGGCAACTACAAGCAGTTTTAACCTTCCAAACGAACTTTTCACGTTTTAAAATGTCCTTTTAAAGCTAGTTGGCCATTTAAAACATAAAAAATCAAACTTGAAAATTTGACCCGAGAACCACCATTGTCGTCTTCTTCCTAGCTCCAAATTTCGTTTTTCTTCGTTTCTTCACCAAAATGGACAAATGAGTAATCAAAATGTAGAGAAAACTTACCCAAATACAATGGTGGAAGAATATTTTGGATTGGAAGTTGGGAAGGCGCCAAAATCATATGAAAACAGTCCCCCGGACTCGATTTCGGACGTGACTTTCTGCCCCGTAAGTGCTCGAAATGGGGAGATCTTGGTATGGAAATGCTCAGAATTGAAAGAGGAATGTTTTGTGAGCAA
The DNA here is from genome assembly GCA_023374045.1 of Limonium bicolor. Taxonomy (NCBI): domain Eukaryota; kingdom Viridiplantae; phylum Streptophyta; class Magnoliopsida; order Caryophyllales; family Plumbaginaceae; genus Limonium; species Limonium bicolor. Next base: position 48,706,214 of record CM041782.1, read on the forward strand.
AATGGCGGTGGAATGGAGTGATTTGGTCAAGAAACGAGTGAGATATGGAGGAGAGAAGTTAGGGTTTTGGAAATGGTGAGTGCTGGGATGGAAATGGAGTTTTGGGACGAATTCCCGATTTGAATCGGGGGGGAAGACACTAAGTGGAACGGCGTCGTTTGGAGGTCAAACGGGCGCGTCTGAGTCAACGTCGGGGCCACGGACGGCGCGTCCGGGGTCACGGACGCCCATTTTTTTTCCTTTTTTCTTTCTTTTCCGAAAACTAATTGATTAATTTAAAAGAAAGCTATGCAAAATAAAATATTCTCTTTATTCATCTCGAAATTAAAAGAAGAACAATTTATAGAGTTCTAAGAAAACAGAAAATGCCTAGGATTAAATGTCTAAAACGCAAGCTTCCTCTTGACAACTCTTGGCTTGGCTATCCCTTCCTTTCTTCGTTTGAATGCATCTACCTCCTCCTTTCGACCGTATAGCCATTTCCGGTAACTTACTGAGAGCTCCAAGTCTTCAGGTGCTAGGGGCTTTCCCTTCGAGTCGATCCATCATGATCGCGTGAAGAGCCTCATGATCGTATGCTTTCCTTGGCGCTTCATATAACGAACCCTTGGGTCGGCTCTGGGCTCGCCCAATCTGACGGCTGGAACGCCACGGGTGGATGACATGAAAGTTCTAAAAACCGGGTAACGAGATCCCTCCGTAATAGCCTCCACACATTCGAACTCCTTCAATTTTCCAAGCTGAGACCGTCCATCGGACTTGATGTCCCTGCCGTATGGAGTTCAAAAAGGCCGGCCACCCGTCAACCGGCTCCTCGGGGGTACATCTTCTAGGAAGATGCTGAATCGTGAACATTTCGTTGTACTCGGGAATCAGCTTGAGCCGCTCGAGAAGCCAAACTTGCAGAAGGTGAATGCTTCCTTCGAAGAAGTAAGGGGTATCCTTTGATTTGGGCCATGAATCTAGGCTCTGAATAATTTGTGCGACTATCAATGGTCCCAAGGCAAAACCAGCTTGAACCTGCGGAAGCAAAGGGAAAACTTTTCGGTGTATAGCCATGTACGGGGTTCTGAAGAGGTAGACTGCTAGCAACGCAAGATCAAGAAAATTCCTCTTGTGCTCCAAGGAGATCTCAGAGGTAATGAAGTTTGAAAGAGTTTCCACTGGCAATCCCTCGGGCCCCACCATTCCTAGCAACTGGGCCGGACTTAGCCCAAGTAAATGGGAATGGGCCTCGACCGGTGAGGGTGCCAAGTTCGGTACTACTGGGCTAGCTAGGGTATTGGCCCCTAGAAGTGCGTCAAATTCCTCAGGTAGTAAAGTTAGCTCGTTATCTCCAAACTTGAAAAGATGTTCAACCGGATCCCAATGGTTAATAGCTGCTCTCAGGAAATCTTCATGCAATCGTGTCTGGGATAGATATGCTAGCGTGTGGAGGATAGACAACTTATTGACCTTCTTTGACCAATGGAACACATCCTTCATAGTTCTGTCACAGGACTTGATGAATTTGAAGCAGTGGGCCATGGACTCCTTCTTCTGTTTTTATCAAGAAAAGAAAACACATACAGGATATCAAGCAGCACTCAACTTTGCTTATGGGCCACAAACAACTGGGACTTCGAACTGGGTTGGGCCAATTGTGGGATGATTCCCTATCCGTTCTAAGTCTAGTCATGGATCAATCACAAGAGCAAACAAGGTTCCACACAAATTCAAAATGTCCTCACCCGACGACCTTGATTAATGGTATGGATCAATCCGAGAGGTGCTTGGGGCGCTAGCCCAGGTCACCACAAAGGAATAGGGCTTGCACGCTATTCTCTTTGGGCTTCCCCACTTTTTTCACATCACCTGAAGGTGTGCGTCTACGGTCGGGTCTTTGACTGACCAAACAATGGGCTAGGTAAGGGTACTGCCAGGAAAATGCTTGGGGCTAAAGCCCAGGTATTAAGGGGTGTGGTTAGACGACACCCTCCTCTTTTCCCCCACTTATTCACATCACCTAAAAGGTGTGAGTCCCTGACAGGGGACCCTCAAACGGGTCCCGGGGTGAAATTGGTTTATGTGGACCCTCGCTCTCATATGATGCAAGGGCAAAAATTCAAATTGCGCACAAAAGTAAAAAACAATATAATAAAAGCCATAAATAAACATTTCAAGTTAAGCCCTCTTTCTTAAAATTAAACAAGTTAATTAAGAATTTGTCCCCAGCAGAGTCGCCAGTCTGTGAGCCTCGATTTTAAACCCTATCCTATGTGGATTAAGTTGATTAGGATCTAATCGGGTTTTAGGTCCACTTATAACCTAAGATTAATAACTATGTCATATAACAATAATTATCAAAACCTAAGCTAGCTCACTGGAACCTATTATGAGTCGCCACCTAATTTTAACCTACAAATTAGGAAAGGAGAGTTCGGGTTCGGGGGCTTGATATTCGACTTAATTAGGGTTCAAATTACTTTCATTACCCTTCCTAGGTCGTTTTTCCTCTACTTGGTTTATTTACGGCTTTCTACAAAGTTGTTTTTAACCTAGGTGCGCGCTTCTGTTTTTTATTTTTTAACGTTTTTTGACAGAAAATTAAAGTGAAATTGAAAGTTACCTAAACTAGGGTTTCGGAGGCAGATTAGGTCAAATTTTAATTACGTCCGTAGCCACGGACCTAATGTCCGAGACCACGGACCCCAGTTGAATTCAGTGATTTCAAAAACAGAACTAAAATAAAAACGCAAACTTGAAAAGTCCGGGGCCACGGACAGGGTGTCCGTGGGCCTGGACATATGTTGACAGAAACCCTAAAATTTGAAAAATATAAAATCCCGCCACCGTCCGTGGGTGTCCGTGGTCACGGACAACCCGTCCGTGGTCCCGGACAATGAGTCCGAGGTCACGGACAGCCCACGGACAGTGGGTTTTCGATGGTTCCCGAGGGTGTTTTGAGCTCAAATTTTATGGGTGTGTAGCCTGAAAGATTTTAAACATGTTAGTAATTGAAAGAACTCAATTTGACATCAAAATTAATACGAAACTTAGCAAACAAGTAACAAGGCAGTAGCTGAAACAATTAATGGTACAGAAGCGAAAAAGAGTTAGTTTAAGCCCAAATTTTGAGGCAAGACTGATAATATCGTGAGGAGTTAGGAAAGTGAAATTTCTACCTGTTTTACCTTCAGAGTCACGATGATTCTTCACACCGGGATTCGTCGAGTGCTCCGTTGATGGCAGACCCAAAAGGATTTCGAACCAAGCTTCTGGTTGTTGGTTGTTCTTGCTGTTCTTCATGTTTTGGTGATGTTTTTGTGGGGTTTTGATGATTATTGGTGCTTTGGGGATTGGAAAACGTGTTTAGATGGTGATTTCGGGGGATTTTCGGTATGATTTGGGTGGCCGGGTGTTGGAAAACGTGAGAGAGAGAGAGGAGGCTGTGTTTTCTGACTCCCTAGGGTTCTTGAGCATATGAGGTTCTCATTTTATCAAAAAACCTATCCCCTTATATAGACTTTCTTAAAGATAAAGAAAATCTAGTAAAAGTAAGATTTTTTGATATTTTAATTAAATGACTTCCCAAAGGAATTTTGCTGTGAAATTTTAACCACGTGTCAAGGATGGAAATTATGAATTTTCTGAGGTGGAATCGGATTTTTTAAATGTTGGAATATTTTTAAATTGAATTTCTCGTCAGATTCAGTCAGAAATTGCTAGAAAATTATTGGAAATTCGAAAAATCAAAATTCCAACGCCATTATGCTTAGAATGTCATCCTCTACCATGGGTTAAAATATCAAAGCATTTCAAGCTGATTTCGGCCTCTTTCGGAGGAGAGAGAAAGCCTATCGGAGGTCTCAGGAGCCTTAAAAATTACAAAAACGCCCCTGACAATGACGAAACTGCTCCTCATGCCCTGGGATGCGCCGATCGAGCCGGAATCCCTCATTACTCGATTAAATGCCCCTCACAACACCAAAATCTCGTAGACCCTAACCAGGGGGGTCAATATTTTAGGTATAACACTAGGGACACTAACTTTATTCAGAAATACCGAGTCAATTTGTCATGTGGATTGACACCTAGCTTTCCTCGTATTTTTTAGATCACCTTTCCGACGTGCGCGCTCGAGAAGCTTAGCGGACTACATTGCGCATCCTTGGTCTAAGGTGTACGGTATGTGAAGAAGGGTTTGATCCGGGTTGACCTAAGAAAGGGCCCGGAAACTGTTTGATAATGTGTATGTTATGTGTGTGGATATGTGCATATGAAGATGTGTGTTAATGTGTTATTTAATTATGCGCGAGCGTCCTACGGGATTAACACTACGTCAACTATAGATCGACTTATATAAACATACATATGCGTTGATGTGATGACACAATGGTTACTTGATATAATACCTTTAGTATTAATATTAAGTATATGAATAACCTAAGTAAAACACTTAGGTACGGGATACGACAATGTCGGTCTCTAGAGCATGGATCTCGAACGTGAATATAACCTAGATTACTTCTAGGCATGCGTAAGACCCATTGGGCGGCTAAATGGTATAAAGTAAACTCCATAGGACTAAGAGTATATCTTAAACATTATGAGAGAGTTGGTATGAGATGAGTGGAGGAATCTCGGTAGTTTACGAACTACTTGGTTGCGCATTTGTGATCACTGAGTGGTACCCGATCGGGTCCCGCTCTAGGAAATTACCCAACGAGCTCTAATTGGATCGTGGGACAGGTGGTACCTATTATTGGTACATGGATACGACCTTTATATGGACGCCATACGAGGCAAAGTGAATAGTCAGGGGCCTCCGGACCTCTGGCGAAATGAGCACCTTTGTGTGTACGGGAGGACTACTGTCCATTGGTAAGGTTAACCGAGTTGTCCCAACACGACACCCAATTGGTAATTAGTTAAACATGGTTTGGATGGATGGGGCCTTGAAGGCCAAACAATATTAAATGTGGAAATCGTTCGCTAAGGCGATTATATATTGTACTGAAATTATTCGATACGCAACTGTTGTTTGTGATATGTAATGACAACTGGATTGGATGGATGATTATATGTTTATGTATGGTTGCTACAGTATTGATTATAACTGTAAAATGGTAAAACATGAAATCAATCTAATATCAAGATGGTTAAAATGACAAGTGACCAATAGGGTCTAGGCCCGCATACTCAGCGTTTATCGCTGAGCCTTTATGGCATGTTGCAGGTTGTTGTTCGTTGCTGAAGCTGAAGTACGGGATCAGGGTAGATGCTCACTTGTCGACGGTTATGGTTTTTGGATTTAGTATGATGTATAGGATTTATCTCGTTGTCACAGCAGTTTGGTAGTGCTGTTTATTTTCGTTGTTGGATTTAGATTATGCTTCGTTACTCGCATGGGCGAGTAATGGCAGGTGACACCCGTGTGAGAGTTTATGTTGTTTATGCTTCCGCGGTGAGACGTCTTTTAATTACACTACATGAGGGATTATTACGTGTTTATCGAGCGGGGTGTTACAAAAGTGGTATCAGAGCGGAGACGAGATACTAGGCTAAGACAGTGAGCTTAGGATTGGGAATTTACGGGAAACGTTAGTAAGGTACGAGACGATTCGTCTTACAGGGAGTCATGTTGAGTAACACAAATTGCGTGGTATACTAGCCTTATAGGCAATTTAGTATCCATTGGTTGAGTATGGTATATTTATCGAGTAATAATAGGACATTCTGTACCACAGATGTCAGGAGGAACTAGAGGCCGTGGTACCGGAAGAGGTGGAGGCGGTGACCCCACAAATCCAGGAGTCATAGAGACGATTGTTGCCGTTCTCGCACAGCTTAGAACTCAAATTGGAGGAGCACCAGCCCACCCGCCACAGCCCAGGGAGACGAACTGGCTGAAGTCAGTTACCGAAACCCGACCACCTACTTATTCAGGGGAACCAGACCCCGTAGCCTTAGAGTGATTTATAGTAGAACACGAGAAGGCCTACGAAGCTCTACAAGTACCTGCCGACAAGAGAGTCATCATTGCTGCTTTCCATCTGAAGGATGCAGCCAGCACTTGGTGGAGGTTGGTCAAGGACCATCACCTGGCTACGCCCGACTTTACATGGGCTGCCTTTGTTGAACTACTGAGGGGGAAGTACTACCCAGCACACCTCAAACAGAAGAAGCGTCGGGAGTTCGAGACACTCTCCTAGTGAGGTCTGACTGTGGATGAGTACTACGCTCGATTCATCAGTCTGCTAGACTTCATCCCCGGAGTCGACTACTCAGAGACCGTGAAGATCGAGAAGTTCCGGGAAGGATTACTGTTTCGCATCCAGATGGTGATGGGTGCTACCATCTACACTACTATCCAGGTATAAACATGAGTGCCATTAATTCTTTACTTACTAAACTACAAATTAACCTTGTGAGGACTTACCAATGAGATTTCAGGAGTGCTACGACGCTGCCTCGAGGACGGAGCTACTGCTCCAGACTCGGGAAGAGACTCTTGGGACAAAAAAGAGAAAGAATCCTGAGAGAGAGTCTGAGGGTGGAGGAGCATCTCCAAGCGATGGCAAGTAGAAGGGAAAGTAAGGACTTATCCCATTCTAAATTGTTTACTATATTAAATACCTTAAATGAAAGCTAACACGAAACTATAAACAGGAAATTCTTTCAGAAGAAAGGGCAACAGGGTCACCAGGGAGCAAGAGGGAAAGAGCACGTCCTTAGGTTGACCGGCCCAGCCATAGATGCTCAGCCTTTGAGATCTGCACCTCCTAAAGGTGAGAACACGTACCTCTTGAATCAAATTTTAACCTTAACCATTACACCATCAATTATTAACTTAAACTAAATACCATCATCAGGCACCGGACAGCCCCAGCGCTACTACTACTGTAAGCGTTGCGGGAAGGACCATCCTGGGGTCGATTGCAGTAGCCGCAAAGTGGAGTGCCGGTACTGCAAGAAAGAGGCCCACTCTTAAAGCAGTGGTTCGTTCTCCGCTCTATTCACTTGTACAACATAAACTTTGTAATCAATTAAATTTGCATAACATATTTGGTCTGTGGCTTATAAGCCTCATTTCCTCGAGCTCTGCTCATTATAGACTGTTCACACAAATTTTACTTCTCCGTACACCATCACATGGTTTGGAGGTTGTATTGGGCTCCCTGACAAGGCTGTTGCATCACGCTTCCTTATATGGGATGCCCCTTAAGAATGTTCGTTTACCTCCTGACGACTTATGTTTAAACCGGGTATCAGCTTCAACTCTTGTGCTCCTATCCCGACATTTCGTTCTACAATTGTTGACCCAAACACCCTTCAGGACAGCTCCTAGGTGTTAATTCCGGGAGTTTCATCCCGTTCGTTGCACATTAACGTGTCCATATTAGGCATTGGCCCTACTATGTATAGACTGGGTATTCATTCCAGCTATCATGTTTGATTCCTCGGGATTCTTGAGACATATCAGATGTCTTTACTTTCTAGTCAGTGCGCTCCACACTTCTTGACTCGTAAACATTTCCTTGAAATGGATTCACTAATTCTTCTACTCTCGTTAACTTAACTGGGTTCCTTTACTTCAACCATTCTTGGCAATTCATTGTTCTTGTTTAACCTTTACTGCAGACCATAGTATGGAGTCGACTACTTCCCGTGTTTCTGACTCCACTCGTATACATATGTGGGGTACCCTACCGATACATTGGTACTTGCCCGACTAACCTATAAGTAGGTCTGTCAGGCCCGCAAGCTCCTATCAGAGTGCGGTCATCCCACATTTCATTTTCGCATACTCGTAGTGTCCATCACACGCCTAGGTGAAGTATTCTGTTGTCCACTCCCCTTATCTCGTCTGATGGTAATGCACCTTGGTGCTTTTTGAGCTTAATTAAGGGAAATTTATCCACTGTCTGTATTAAGTACGAACTGGATTCCTTCCCTCGGGTTAATACCCTCGAGTGGTAGGATTGTTCTACGGTTGCTCAAATATAACTAGGTGTAACCTACCTACTGTGTGGCGCTGGGGCCGGTGTAGGTCTTCTGGTTTTGTTTTTTTAAAAAAATCTATAGTTTGAGAGAATTTTTAGGCTCAAAAGAAAGTTTGAAATAAATATGAGTTTGGAAGAAAATTTGGGTGTGAAAGAGGGTTTGAAGTAAATCTGAGTTTAGGAGAAAAAGTGGGTTTATAAGAAAATTCCTTCCGGTATTTAAAATGTCTTCATGCTTTGACCAAGTCTAGCTTCCCGCTGACTGGTATATCTTCACATACAATGGTTAGGCCACTTAGCCCTTCCAGGTTTCACTCTTCAAATTCTTGGATTCTTGATTCTATAATCACTTCCTTCAACAATACTATACCTTACTAGGTACTTTATAGTCATTAAAATTTTCCCGAATAGCCCCGTTATAGCAGCACTTGCAATTGCAAGTGCGCCATGCTGGCTGGCTATCGGTTCAACATGTGCTAGTTGCGATACTACTTTTATCACTACCGTATTCGGTATCCTTGTTGGGTCTTTCTTTGATCTTACAGTCCTGATAATAAATCTCCTGAGCGACTCTCATTGGTCTTGACATGGTAGTCGTTAATGACTCTCCAATCACTTAACTCCGTGTTCCTCCTTTATGTTTCCCCCACGTATTTGCCGTGGTTACTGAGGCTTGGTTCTTGTTTAGGTACTACGTCGTAGCCCTGTTGAAGTATGTTTCATAAATACTCCCATAGTGTTCTAAATTATGATAATCGGGTATTACAGCCTCTTTGGCGCTGTGGGTTTGGAATCATCCAACCTTGACTAGTTCCTTAGTCAGTTACTGTACCATTGTCGGTACTATTTAACAATTGTGGTCCCGTAGACATATGTCTCGGGTTTGTTGCTCCTCCATTGCCCGATTCTGTGCACAGTTAGTGTTTCCCTTCTTGTTGTCTAGGTTTCCTCGACTGCTAGGCATGTCAACCTAGGTCGCCGGAAATTTTGGTTCCCCACAGGTATGTTCTCAGTCCTCCGCTATTTATTGCGGGTAAAATTGTAAAAACGGGAACCGTCTATGGGATTCTCAGTTCTCGGAATCTACCGTATGCCATGTTTTGGTTCTCACAGAAACAGTTCATAACAGCCAGATCGGGTTCTTCCCGAGTATGAGAGGACTTTCCATCTCTCTGGTGCTCTTTCACGAGTTATAAAATAGGGGTTGTTGAGGGCCGGAAGGATGTTGTAGGTATCCAATAAACACTGGTAATTCCTAACTAGCGTATTTCTCACGCTATCACTCAACCCTTAACCCAAGGTCTTAAACTCCTAACTCTGTACCTCCTAAGCTCGATATTTCCAGTCATCAGAGCGATACTTTGCTCTGATACCACTTTTTGTAACACCCCTACTAATAACACCACACTTAACCATTAATCACAGCGGAAATCACATCATAAACACTGACTAATTCAATGGGTGTTACACGCCGTTAGCCACCCACGTGGCTAACAGGGCTATTACTTACATAATGTACCAGTCTGATGGACAAGATTACCGATCACTACATTTACATTTACAAATCCGTTACAAACTGAATACAAATGCAATTATAAACCAAACTGTACCGAGTCTATACTTTAAGCTACCGATTTTCAACTTCGGTCTTACATCTTTTACAACTACATAAACAACTAAATACTATCCATGTTTATACAGCTACCCCGTCCTACTCTCGAACGGCTGCCAGCTCCATTGCACCTATAAAGTAATGGGGGCCCCCAAAAGGGGTCACACCTTTGCTGGTATGGTAATCGAGCAGCCCACATGCTACCGGGCCACGCACAACTAATTGTCGAGTGAGCATGCAGTTTATTTCATTTAAAGCATGCAAGAAAACTATAACCACTTAACATGCTTATAAATCACACACATACCATCAATAGGATACAACCAATAAAGTCAACACATCATCACTTGTTAGATTAAATTATTGTGTTTCTTGGCCCCTTGAGGGATTCTACCCTAACGGGTCTAAATACTTATTAGACGACACTTACCCATTAATCGGGTTACAAGTAATTACTTCTCATATTTAAATTAGGTTGATTTGGTTATCAACTTACACAACATCACCACACACATCCCGTAACAACATGTACACAACACATCACCGTTCTTCTTAGAGACGTACACTTTACTTAAAGTGTGTCAGATTACATATAGGTCCGCACACCGTACATATTTACTTTACTTAGATGTGTCGGTCATAATATAGACCCGAGCACACCGATACACATAACATTACTTAGATGTGTCTGTATTAATATAGACCCGATCACACTATACACATATTTCCCCATAGCCCCAAATAATAATGAGGTAGGTAAGCCTTGGTTAAGCTTGTGGGTGGTTATAATCCAAGAAGGAAAACAACCATAACATAACAGTATTCCCCCTAGCCCGAATAATATGAGATAGGTAAACCTTGGTTAAGCTTGTGGGTGGTTGTAATCCAAGAAGGAAAAACAACCATAACATAACAGAGTGGGAGTTAATTCAAATATAGACATCAACTCCCAAACAACGCGCGCGACCGGAACGACCGGATTCCTCACCCCCCATTAATATATACATATTATTTAGAAGTTCCTTTATGGAACTCATCACATCATGCCAGCATTTGGTTAATCACACACAAGGGAGGTGACATCCCATTCGACAAACATGGACAATAACATTCGTTAAACAACGATATACTAAACAATGGCAACACACAACACACACAACCACAATATACAACTAACGTATGGATAGCCGTAGTTAGAACATTCCCATAGGTTGGGACGTTTAATCTGAATACCGATCTCTTATGTGATCCTAAGGTCGGTTAGCTACGGTTTAACACATAATTGAGGTTAAACGGTATCGGAATTATTTACGCCACATTGATGAATTACTATAAACTCATTTCATGCTTTATCTTGCAAGGTGGCAAACATACAGAAAAACAAGTTGGCATACAAGCCGGTGTAACCTGGTAGGACACAGGTTGCAAGAAAACCATACCTTACACCGTGGGTTACTCTACCATGTCCCCGAGGATTCGCTCCAACGCGTCACCTCACGCTCCCCGGGTAGTTTCCAAACAACTGGTATTATTTCAAATGTTTTTATTAACATCAAAGTCTTACGGTATGTAAATTTCTATTACTCCCGTACTTAACCCGTTGTCCCGTTATTTTTAACTTACTTATGTGATTTTAAGTTCACAACTTACACATTCACTCTCACACTTGTTTATACTTCCAATGGCATTTAAAACTCACCAAACAAGGCCTAATCAACATCTAAAACCATTACCATTCACTTCCTCATCATAACAACACTTAAAAACACATTCTGGACACTTTTTAGACTGGTCCGGGTTTGTGTCCGGGGTTACAAACCCGGACCAATCCCGTAAATTACATTCTGTGAACAAAATAGCTTGGTCCGGGTATGTGTACTTGGATACAAACCCGGACCATATGCTGGAATGAGTTTCTGGCACATTTTTGTGTGGTCCGGGTTTGTGTACTTGTTTACAAACCTGGACCATGTCTGCAGGTGTTTAAATTGACAGTTTTTGAGCAGTTTTCAACCCCTAATTCACATTTAATCATCCCCTAATCTCTCCACATGTTTTCTACATGTTAAAACACCTTAAAACATGCTCTAAACCTCTTCACATCATTGGTCAAACTCACCATTTAATCTTTGTCCATTTCTACAATTTTTCCATTTCCTCTGTTGCCTTATGCACAGTAGTGCATTTAAAACTTCTTCAAATGTCTCATAACCTTCCACTAACCTTACCAAATCACTTATTCACCACACCAGTACATTGTTAGACCAATACACTTCTAAAACCCAAGTTCACTCCTTGTTTCACAAGTTATAAACACTAACTCTTTTCTAGCATTTCTAAGCTTCTCATATATAAATTGCTACAGATTTTTACCCTTCTCTGTAATACCCCAAATTTCTAAACTGTGATTAGGGCCTTACTTAACTGTAAACCTTAGGAAACCCTAATTTCTAAAGATAGAGAAGGTTATAATTAGTTGGAGGTGCTTGGTGAACATTAGGAACCTTAGTTCCCGGAGTATCACCCGGTAAACCTTAGTTTCGTAGGATTCCTGAAATTTCTGAAAATTACTATATTCCTTAGGAACTGAGAGTGGTTATCAACCTTAGGAAGAGTGTTAGATACTTTTGAGAGTGTTTTGGGGGAAGAAACAATCATATCTTTCTTCTGTTAATATAAGACAATTTAGTTACATTTTTCAGTATTTAGTGATTCTGGGCAAACGAGGCCTCGGAAGAGCTCAGAAGTGACCCGAGGAAATTCCTGAAACTTGATAAACCATGCTAGTATTAACATACCTACATATATAGTATTAATACCCATGAAAATCTCAAGCCAAACATGGCCTAAGATGGTGGCCGAAAATATCAAGGAAATGAGAGAAAAATATCTCGGTTACTATTCACACCTCCTTACTATTTGCCAATGATTACAAAACCAACTTGCTCCCTCCTTATCCATTCAAGGGCGGTTACATACCAATGGTGAGGATTGGTTTTAGACACTTGGCATAAATCAATGGCTATGGACAATTCTAGAAGTAATGATTACAAATTTAAAGATAAGGATGGAATTTTAGTATAAAAGGGGGGGTGGAGGTCGGCCATGGTAGGTGAGCAAGGTGGCCATTCTTCTTCATCTACCCTGTTTCTCCAAATATAGAAAACACCATTGGAGCTTAGGAAACAACACTCCTCCATTAGAAACACAAATCTAAGGTAGAAATTATGCTAAAATCAAGGAAAAAGACAAGTTTAAGGGGTGGAAGCTAAACTCCAAGGTGAGCGACTTGGTTGGTGGAGATTTTGAGTTCAAGAAACTTATAATCAAGGTATAAGAACACAAAAATGGCTAGGAGAGGACAGGTAACATCTATACACATCACTTTCACCTTTAAAGCTTATTTTTCTTCTTAAGTCATTCTATTTGGTCACCTACGAACCCTATATCCTATTTTCTTAAAAATTTTACAGTAAACTAGGGATGAATATTTAGTGATTACCCTAGAAAACCAAGTCGAAAAAGGTTGGGAAGTAGGAAAACTCTAAAGAATTTGAAAATGGAGAAAAATGAGCTTTAAGCTTTAGGAAATGTTTGGATGGGTTTCCGACATGGGTTTGAGTTAAAACTTTGAGGGTAGTCTTGAATAGTGAATATATGGTTATGGTTGAAAACTCAAGTCGAATGGAGAAATTTAAGTCTGTTATACAAGGTAAAGAAGCTAAAAATGAGAAAATGTGCTTTAAGCCTTTCTGAGTGTTTGAATGGGTTTCCGAATTGTTCTTGAGCTGACATGTTGGGGAGATACTTGTGTTGTTGATATTGGATCATGGTTAAATATTTAGGCCGAGACTCCTTTGGGAAGTTATTTAAGTTGGTGAATAGTGATTTTGGTCAAAAATAAGAAATTAAGCTTTCTAAGGTGGTTTCTTGGAAATTGTTTGATTCTATGATTTATTGGAGCTTGAATGGTATTTTTATGATGTTATTAAGGTTATTTTACAAGTGGTGAGCTTAATGTGTGAATTACTACTTGTGTAAAGCTTGGTTATGATATCTTACTCATGGTTTGTAAATGTGTTTAAGGATAACCTCTTGTGGTGGTGGTGGAAAGTATTGTGTGATGTTGATATCATGGTTATCCTAAGGCTATGCCTCTTGTGAGAGCCTTTAAGGCCATGCCGACGTTCCGGCAACAATATAAGCTCCTACTAATGAATTGGAGTTGCCACTATGATCTACTCCTATTGGGCAGAAGTTTTCAATAGGGGGTGTGCACACTTAAGGACATAGGGTGGGTGGTGGTGGACTTCATTTGGAAATATCTTGTTTATGATATTAATTATCTCTTGATAATTCTTGGTACAGGTAAATGGTGTGTGATCTATTCTGATTTGTTATATTGCTAATATTTGTTGAAAACAAAGGTTTTAAAGAGAAAATAAGTTTTTACGGGGTGTGGTAGTGTTACTCAGTTTTTACTGATTTTATTTGTTTGTGTTTTCCTGTGAATACGAACTCTGTGTGTTCAGGGTAACTGGGATGGTCACCTTCTCTGCACTGAGGACGAGTCCACCGATACTTTCTATATTTTTATGTTTGTCACCTATCGTAGAAGTATTCAGCCTGGGGTCACCGAGATATTGTATGAGGAGTGGAACAAGAAGATACAAGGTTTTAGGCACCCGGAGAATGGAAGCAGTCAGTCGATCACTCATGATGTTTCCACTATGTACGAGTATATGTAAGTGGTCCCTAGTTAGATCCTAGTGATGTAATAGTCTTTTGATACCCATTACTTTTGGTGTAAAATAGGAGTAGGAGCTAACATAGTAGTTGGCTGGAAGGGGTCTTTTGGTAATAAGGTGTAAAGTGACGGGTTGGTTGTGTCACTCTTTTGGTAGTAGGAAAGCAATGTAAGATAGCTAATGTAGGGGTGGTGGTGGTAATAGCCTTACACTTACTAGTCTTTAGTAAGTGTGGCGGTAACCCCCGGGAATAGTAATAGGGGACCTTCTGTAACAGACGCATGTATGATATAACTAACGTTTACGGTGCTACTCCAGTTATGGTATGTCTTTAAGAAATCAAAAAAAATGATGACTGAGTAATGGTGGTGGTAAACCGGGGTGTTACAGAGTGGTATCAGAGTTGTTGAAATACCCCAAACCTTGGTATGTCGTGAAAATGTTAAACTATGGTATTAAAAGGCTAAAAGTGCCTTAGGAACATCAATGTACAATTTAAACCATAGTAAAAACACAATAAAACAATAAGACACGGTTTGAGCAAAAACGTGCTCTAAGCTCGGAGTGAACTTGGTTAGGACACAAAGAGCCTACCAAGACTTAATAATATTCAATTATGATTTAATAAGGCTAAATAAGTCCTTAGGAAACCTTGGTGGACAGTTAAACCAAATAAAACACAAGAATATACCTTAAAGTCAATATGGGCTAAAATGTGCTCTAAGCTTGGAATAAATTTGTATAAGACCTAATGGTCATACCTATACCTTATTTATATGTTAATGAACATATTAAATCAATTACTAAAGAAAACCAAGCTTGAAAACAAGTTAAAACACAAAATGTGCTTTAAGGAGTCTTAAAGCACGTTTTTGAAAAATTGTCTTGTAAATGAGTTTTGAATGGCTAAATGTCCATCATTACTCTTTAATTAACATGTGTACTATATAGTATCACATTTGGAGGTCTATATCAATGGGAAAAAAAAATTTCACTTCTATGTGCCTTGTTTTTGTGAATAGTGATTTTTATAAGCTAGTTGTAACATATGTGGTTATAAGTAATTTGATTGGTCAACAAAGACTATTATACCCCTAGGTGATATAAGGGGGCCGGTTTTCATGTGTGACTCACCACATTTGAACAAATAAATAAGTTAAGTAATGACAAAGCAAAAGTACTATTTGCTTTTAGCTTAAATATCTCCAAAAGCAAGTTTTATCTTCATTCTCTCATTTCCCTTCACTTCCAACGTCTTCTTCCTCCTCTCTCCATCGGTTTCCAACAGCAGCACCTCATTCTTCATCTTCCTTCACTTGTAAGTGATGACTCCATGCTCCGAATTTAATTCCAAGACTACCGTTCTCTTTGTTAGAGTAAGCTCTACATTCCTGTCTTTTCAAATCATCAAAACCACCATTTCGGTGCCAAGGAGAACTTCCATGGAAGGAGCTTGAGCTTATATTTTTATGCTTGTTGATCACCTTTGCTTAAGGTAAGGAAAAACCAAAGAAAACTCCATTTCCTTCATTTTTTTGGTGTTGGCCGAAAATACACCTTGTAATGGTGTCTTCTCTTGTCTTGTTTTAGCTTCATTTGAATCTTCCAAGGGCTAGGAGGAGTCCTCTCTTAATACTCATTCAAGCTCTCTTTCCATTCAAAGGTAAAACAATTACCTTGATGTGTTAAAACATATATGTAATTAGGGTTTACAATGAGATGGAGCTTAAAGCTTGAATACTCATTATGATGTTTGTATATTGTTAAGTAGTTGATAAGGAGTGAAATGCCTTACCGGTTTTATGAGGAAACAAGAAAGAAGTTTGTGTGGAAAAGAGGTAAACATACTAACCTAATGTGGTATAGTGCCTTAGGAGAAATGAGCTTATATTGCTTGTTAAAATGATCTAAGGAGCCAAAGGTGAATGACCTAGTGAAATGCTCTCAAGGAGTTTATTAAGGGCATATGTATTGTTGGGGTATTTGCAGGTCAAAGGCATTATTTATGTGGGAAATTCAGTGTTTAAGGTTTATGCAATTTAAGGGCCTAAGAGCCATGTTATTTAAGGGCCTAAGTGCCAAGCAATTTAAGTTATGCACTATATTGTGATGTAGTGCTAAATGTGTGAAGTTTGTGTATAAAAATGTGTTTGATGGATTTAGGTGTTCTTGAATGAAATAAGGTAAAAACCTAAGTGTTTGGATGTGAGTATATACAAGAGAAACTATGGCAAAAATTTGGAAAATGTATAAGAGGTTCTAAGTGTTTTAAGTGAGTTTCGGTGAACTAGGAAGTGTTAAAGGTGAACAAATGTTTTACTTGGGAAGAAAACATGTATTAAGGTGATTTAGAGTGATGCAAGGATTTAGGTGCTATCTTGGAAGTTCTAGGAATTCAAGGTGTTTTTTGAGAATGTATTTAAGTCTTGGAGAAGTTTGTTTAAGGTTTAGGTAATGTTGGTATCCAAGGAATAAATGATGTTTAGATAAGGTTTTGAGAAAGGAATTCAAGAAGTTATGAAAAAGGATTTGGTTAGTAAGAGGAGATGCTTGGGAGATGATGTTATGAAGGTGAAGAAGCATTTTAGTGTAGTGGTCATTTAAGGTGAAACACCACTTGGAAAACCAAAAGGGAATGTTACAAGTGTTAAGAGATTTAAGAAGATTGAGTAACAATTGGACAATGTTTTAAGGTGAATCAAAGTGGTATTCTAGTATTAGAATATGCCTAAGTTCATGTATGAATCTTGGGTAGACAATGGATGAAGAGAATAGATCAAATAAAACTTGGAAAGTGAAGTTCTTGGCTGTCCGAACTACCGTCCGAATGTGGACGTTCAGACGTGCCTGTGTGCGCGTGAATATTCTGATCTTCGAACAGCGTCCGAACTACCGTCCGAACATGGGAAGTTCGGACACACCTATTTATTTCTCTGGTTTGGCCTCCAACAGCGTCCGAACTTGGGAAGTCCGGACACAAGTTCGGACAAGGCGTTGTATGGACCAAAAACATTGTTTAAGGAATGAAAATGATGGGTAATGGTGGGGATTGATGGTTAATGATGTTATGAGGTTGTTAAGGACATTTTAGGGGAGTTTTAATGACAAGTTAAGTGGGTGAAAAGTTGTAATAAAATATTAAAGAGTGAAACATGTTAAAATGTAAAGATATTTAATTAGTAAACGGGGTTAACTATGGTCATTCGACGTTACACGAACACATTACCCCAATGTTAATGAAGGTAACTTTAATGTGCCAGTTGTTCGAGAATTGTTCGAGGAACGTAAGTGGACATGGTAATGGACTCCGGTGACAGGTATGGTTTTCTTGCAACCTGTGTCCTACCGGATACCGGCTTGTATGCCAATGTGTTTTTATGAGTGTTTGCCACCTTGCAAGATTAAAACATGTAATGAGTTTATAGTAATTCATTTATGTGGCAAATTTGGCCTCCGATACCATTTAACCTCAATATGTGTTAAACCTAGCAACCAAATAGGAACACATGAGTGACGGTATTCGGAGTTAAGGCCCAACCTTGGGAACGTTCTAACCACGGCTATGTGTGAGTTAGATGGATATTGTTGTTGTTGTATGCAGGTGTGTGAACCTCCTTGTGTGCTTAACTCGGTTATGATACCGCATGGTGTGTGGATGTGGTAGGCTCCATAATGGATCTCTAACTACTTATTTATGAGTATATATGTACTAATGGGGGGGGTGAGGAGTCCGGTTGTTCCGGCCACGCGTGTGATGGACGGGAGTCGATGTCATATCCGGTTCGGCTCTCTTGGTGTATGTATAGGTTGTATTCCAATTTGGTTTCTACCTTCCCTTAGCTTATCCAAAGCTAATTACTGACTCACGTCGGGCCACAGGGGCATACGAATGTTATTTCGGTGTGCTTGGGATTACTATATCCGACACACCTTGGGTTTAAGTTAACCGTTCGATATAACTGGATGGTAACGAGGTTGGTAACGAGCTTAACATGAGATTGGCATTAATCTCTAGGCTCACCATGTATACTAACTATGGTGGAAGGTTCCTTGTGTGAACCGACCTTATGATGTTTTGTGTTGATTATTGTGCTAGGCAATTTCCCTTGCTATGCTATGGTATGTATACGTTAGGTGTTTAAAATGAATGCGATGTTATCATGTGTACGTCGAAACAAGAAAGGTGTTGTTATGTTTTGTTATGTGAGGAATGAGATATGTTGTAGGATATGGAGTGTGTGGATCATGGAAATGAATCCCAGTTTGTGACAAGAGGCGTTTAAGGATGACCCGATTAATGGGTACGTGTCGTTCATTAAGGAAGTAGCTCCGTTTTAGAGGAGAGCCACTCTAGGGTTAAAGGAATCATTGGATGATTTGTTAAGTGTGGATGTGTTGGATATATGTTGAGCCCTATTGTTGGGTGTATGCAAAGGGTTGTGTGTTTATGGTTTGTATGCATGATTTAAATATAACCAACTGCATGCTAAGACGACAATTAGTTGTGCGTGGCCCGGTAGCATGTGGGCTGCGGGATTACCATACCAGCAAAGGTGCTGAGCCCCTTGGGGGCCACCCTTTCTCTCCTTTTCTATTTCAGGTACAAGGAGCTGGAAGCCGTTCGAGAGTAGGACGGGGTAGATGTTTATACATGGGTAGCCATTTAAATGGCGTAAGCATTGTAGGCGTAGTAAGACCGAAATTGTTATCGGCATTAGTTTGTAAATACTTGGTACGGTTGGAGTGTATAAAGTATATGGGTTGTTGTTAAGGGAAGCAAATGTAACGTATAGTTGCTCGGGAGTCTAGTCAATCAGACCGATACAAAGTACATGTATTAGCCTTGTTAGCCACGTGGGTGGTTAACGGCGTGTAACACCATTGAAATAAGTAATGTGATGAGTTGAGTTTCCGCTGCAATGTGTTGTTAAATGTATGGTTGTTAGTTGGGGTGTTACAGTTGTAGGTTGTTGGAGGGAAAATTCGGGTTTGTCTAGGAAGCACGGTGACCCATGCTTAGGTTTAGGAGTCTAGGCAGAACCATGTGGTTCTTAAAATATGACTTGCTGTGATATTTGTGTGTTGTATGCTTGATTGATTATAGTTAACTATTTATATTGCAACTAACATATCTGTGTATAGAATAATGGAGAGGGGAGAGGACAGAGTGATGGAGAGGGGAGAGGACAGATGGATGAACTGAGGGAGTTGACACTGAGTATGGGAAGAATCTTGGAGCAGCACGAGGCTAGAGCTGAAATAGCCAAGGATTTCTCCCGGAGGATAGCAGCTATGAAACCCAGTACTTATTCGGGAGAAAGGATCCAGTGATTCTGGAAGAGTGGATCAGAGAGTTTGACAAAATATTTGATATCACTGATTTCCCTGAAGAAAAGAAGGTAAGTGGGGCTGTATTTTATTTTAAAGGAGGGGCTGATCTGTGGTGGACTGCGGAGGAGGAGAGGCTCAAAGGAATTCCTGGTTTTGGGTGGAATATGTTGAAGGATGCGATGAGGAAACGATTTTATCCGGAGCATGTAAGGTTGCAAAAATATCAGGAATTTACTGGATTAAGGCAGCGGGTGGATGATGTTAAAACTTATCATGCTAAGTTCGTGGAGCTTGCTAGATTTGCTCCGCATGTGGTACCTGATGAGACTGCTAAGGTTCAACGTTTCTTGGAAGGGTTAAATTGGGATTTACAAGAAGCTCTGAGTGTAATACCTATAAGTACTTGATAAGCCGCAGACTTATCATATTTTAGGCACTAGATTTAGTATTATATTTATCTAAATAAAGTTATATTTATGTTATTTATGCTTATTATGTGTTAAAATATATTATTTGTACAGATTTATGTTTTTATGAGTTTTCTGTGCAAGGAATGATTTTCTAGGCAAAAGTTTAGTTGAAGCCGGACTCCATACCGGGTAGTTTCTGCACGGCATAAGCACAGAACAGAAAAGAGGCCTTGCCGGACCTGATGCCGGGTAGATTCAATCCGGCATAAGTGAAGAGTCGCCACGGTTGACCAAGCGATAGCAGTTATTGACCGTTGGTGAAAAGGATGATGCCGGGTGTGATGCCGGGTATATCCTACCCGGCATATGCACTGTTTCGCGCGGAATTGACGGTTTCGACCGTTAACAGTTGGGCGCATTTATCACGTGTGCCGGCTATTGGTGATCCGGCACGACGCCCGGCAAGAGACATTTTTGGTGCCTATAAATAGGCCGAGGAAGGCTACAATTTGGCACATTCCAACATTATATTCCACTCCATTCCACGCTTCATTTCCGCCTCATTCCAAGTGTTGGTGTCCAAGGCATTTCTACGAATCCATCCACAAGAAGAAGAGAAGATTTCCTTTTCGGGTTGAGGCTATGTTCAATCTCCTTCTCCCTTATGTATTTTCTTCCTCATTTGAGTGGATGGTGAAGTAGAGATCCTTGTTAGGCTTTGGCTAGGGATGAATTCCTTCTATGCAAACAATATGATTATTTCGATACAAATTCAAGCGTTCATTAAGATTCTGGTTCTTAGTGCAAGTGAATTAGTTGATCACTCGTTCTCTTTATGCAAATTCTACTTGAGGGGGAATTTCCCAAGAGTAGGATAGGTTAGACAAATCTTAGTGGTCTTTGATGTTTTCATCTATAATTTAGGGTTAGCATTAAAGATTACGAGTTAATCCATCTTCCCCCATCTCCTTGTTCATTTCGTGGCATGATATATGCTCGATTTGTTAATGGGTTTTGAGTTTCTTGTTCGACGCAAGAGAATTGTTTTCACCATATGAACGTGCCGGATGCACTGCCGGGCTTCCTGTCCGGCACATTCAAGACTTTGAATATGCCGTGCATCTGATGTCCGGCAGGACATCCGGCGCAATTATGTTGGTTGGTTAAGTTCGTGTCTTGAAGTTGCATTGCGTGATCATGTTGGTACTTAGGGTGGTTTAGTCCTGAACCTCGCATTTAGATAGGTTTTAGTTAAATTATGGTGTCATTTACTTTCCCCCCTCATTATTATAGAATAGGTTATTACCGGATTAGGACTAATTTTCTATAAGTCCCTTGGGTACGATACTCTCGGTCGTATATATTTACACTATACACTCTCCGACCGGGTTTTATTTTGCTACCCGTAGTAGAGTTGTAGGATTAGTTTATTATTTTATTCTTTTTATGTATATAGTTTATCCTAACAATTTCTCTGTTAGCAGTACTTTACAAAAGGCATACAATAAGGCTGCTAATCTTTATAGGGTACAACAGAGGAGGAAGGAGGTACAAACGGGGCGGAAAAGGAGAATGGAGACTCGTAAGGCCGAGAGCTTTGATAAAAGGGCTAAAATAGAAGTTAGACCAAGTGGGGGAGCCGGACCTAATTAATCGGGACGGCGATTCAATGATAAAGGAACTAGATACTTTTATTGCAAGATATGTGAAAAGAACCATCCACGTGAAGATTGTGAAGGAAGGTTGGTGAAGTGTTTTAATTGTGGAAGGTTAGGACATAGAGCCTTCGAGTGTAGGTACGGGAAGGATAATGGAGGTAAGAGTGGTGGAAACGCTTATCAGAGTAGCGCAGCGGAAACGTTGTGGACCCATAACCAGAAGAAAGACAGTGAAGATACTAATGAATCTTCATAGGATTCGGGAAGTTATCTGTAACACCCCAACTCAATCCAAATGTGGTCTCGCAACTTAACAGTATATATATAAACATGTCACAGCGGAATTCTTTACAATCCAGGACCTTGCCACGGTCTGACTACAGAATATACCGAACATTAGTACAATAACCTTAACCAATTACATATCCTTCTTACAACCCCCTCACATCCTATACATCTCACTAACTCAAATTACCATACGAGTGTACATGCACAACTCGTAGGCCACACTTAATCCTTATCACTTGTATCCTCTTCTTACTCTTGCGACGGCCGCTTCCTGATGTACCTGTGTAGTAAAAACAGCCCCCAAAGGGGGTCAGCACGAATGCTGGTACGATCCCCTCATGGCCCCCAAGCTAACGTGGCTACGACGACTAATTGTCGATAGCATGGAGGTTGATTATAAGCTCAACATAATAGTAAATGCTGTAAACAACAATCCAAATATGAACAATCAAAGTTCACACACAATGAACGACTTAAATGCGTTCCCTTAATTAGAGAGTTAGTTATTTAACTCCTTAAGTAATGTTCCCTCTTAATCTTAGTCCATCCTTATCTCACCTCGATCTTAGTCTTATCTTGATCTTAGAAACAACCATCCTTTAATAAGGAGTGGATGTAGCTTATCTTAATCTTAATATTACAAATCATCCTTTAAAAAGGAATGATTGTAACTTATCTTAATCTTAATAATACAAATCATCCTTTAAAAGGAATGATTGTAACTTATCTTAATCTTAATCTTAATAATACAAATCATCCTTTAAAAAGGAATGATTGTAACTTATCTTAATCTTAATCTTAATAATACAAATCATCCTTTAAAAAGGAATGATTGTAACTTATCTTAATCTTAACTTAAGTATGCCAACCGTTCTCTCATTGGGAACAGGTTAGCCCTTAGTTCGTTGTTTATTTTTGTAGGGCTTGGTTAACCCTAGCCAGCAGCAGGACACTTACCAGCAATAAACAACATTCTTAAATTATTGGGGATGTAGGCTTGATCCCCCCACACCATCTTAAAGCCACCTACCTTGGACTGGATGTCCAATGTAGCCGAGCCGGTCAACCGACCCAAGGCTACTAGTCCGAGGACTAGTCCTTAATCGGAAGTCGAATCTGCTATAGATACCGACCCCCTTTCCTTAGCATGCATGACCGGAGATCGGTCCCGGGTTTCCTCACTCATGTTCCAGTTAGTAGTAGTCTCAAGACCATGTTTGTTGGTTAACCTCTTTCGGTTTATATCGTCCCTTATTAGGGGGCATTCCTTAGTCTCACTCAATTCCTTACTAAACATTGGTTAGTAAGTTCTCACGGTATGTTGTGTTAGTTTTCAAACATCACACAACAATACAATAGATATAATATGTTCCGGTTGCATGCTTTATCTTGTTTAGTGAGCACACAAAACAAATAACACACAAGCCGAGGGACACCTCGTTAGAATGCAGGTCACAAGAGAACTGTACCGTTCACCATTGGTCGTTCGGCTGCTTACTCTCTTCCGGAGTCCAAACTCCCAAGTCCTAAAACATTCATTCAGTTTTAGGTTGTTAATCACTTAACTTAATATGACTTACTTAACTTGTTTAACTTACTTAATTCCTTAATGATCCCCACCTAACACCTCTTAGGTCTTACACTTAATCTTACAAACTTAATCTTAAACATTCAAGTTTATACTTAACTTAACTTAATCTCTTAAGTTCTTAGGGTCTCAATCATTACTACCCTACCAAAGGCATACCTTATTACCCATTGCCATTCTTAGAATTCCAAAAATTTCTTTTTTTTGTTTTAGGCTCGACCGGACTTACCGACCGGACTTGCCAAGTCCGGTCCATTCCAGTACCCTTTTACCGTTGGAAAATTCACTCCGACTGGACTTACAAGTCCGGTCCTATGTCCGGTCGATTCCAGAGACTTATAACCGTACAAAATTCATGCCGACCGGACTTGACAAGTCCGGTCCCATGTCCGGTCCATTCCAGAAACATTTTCCCTCACAAAACACAAGCCCGACCGGACTTGTAAGTCCGGTCCCCAAGTCCGGTCGATTCCAGAAACATTTTCCGGTAGTGTAACAGAGCCCGACCGACCTTGCAAGTCCGGTCCTAAGGTCGGTCAGCTCTAGAAACTTGTTTCTAAATTCTCTTTCAACTCCAAACTTCTACTCATATATTCTAATATGTTATAACCTCATTTGGGCACCTCAAATACACCTTAAGCCCTACTTAAAATACCTTAAATCATCCACCAAAGCCCACCTTAGTCATTATGCATTTTCCTTGTAATAATGCTAACACTTGTAATGCTTCCTCTAGGTTTCTAGGTGGTGGTTCATACCTAGTGTAACCACTATGCCAAATGTTCTCTTCACCACTATAACATCATCTCCCAAGCATCTCTCACTATCTAAAACTCTTTTTATGTCTTTACTTAAAGTTCCTTCCTAAGCTTAAGCTTCCACATGCTCAATTACATTCTCTTGATTCTTAAATCCTCCAAGGTAATGCCTAAGTCATTATAACTCATTACCACACTTTATCTCACCCCTTTTTCATCAAGACCACCTCTAAAACTTCCTAGTACTTCCTTAGTCATTATTTCCCCTTAGAACATATTCAAATCACCTTAATCATTACACCTTCTCCTTAATCTTATGCACACTTCTTATATTCCTCATCTCATGATTTTGGTGTGCTCAAAACACTCACCATTCCTCTAACTCCTCCTAGACATCTCTAGGTCATCCTAAACCTCAAAGACTCCTTAATTAACTAATCTCCACTCAAATTCCTTATAATGATTCCTAGTAAATCCTAGGTCATATTAGTTCACACCACCTCGCCTAAACACTTATTTTCTACTCAAATTTTGCCATGGCACCTCTAGCATCATAGCATGCCCAAACACATTATTTTCCTCATCTCTTTAACCATCTCACACATAAAGTTCTTTCTCATCATATCTCATCACCCAAACCAACTCATTCACAACAAACTCAATATTTTGCAATAATCTTAAATTGCGTAGCACTAAGGCTCTTAAATGACATGGCTCTTAGGCCCTTAAATGACTTAAACTTAAACACTGAATTTCCCACATATAAGCTTTCAACCTGCAAATACACTCATCAATCTCATAGTAGTTATAATGCTCTTAAAATCCACCTTAAACTTATATTACTCATTCTCATTAGCTCCTTAATCCCAAGTTCATAAGCTTGTTTAAGTTCTTTTTCTTAGGTTATATAACCCAATACACAAGTAAGCTTTAAGCCACATTGGTATTTATCTAAAACTCATTCCTTAATCTTAAACCACCATTAGGTAAGCATTTTACCTTGTTTTCTCAAGCTTATCTTAATCTCCTCCTTAGGCCTTCTTCTTGCATAGATCTCGGCCACCACTTAAATTCCTTTTGCCAATGTTCTAATCAATATTTAAGAACTCATATGAGTACTAAACAATGCACTAACCTCAAGGAATGAAAACCTAGGTTAGAAATGTGTTCTAAGGCATAAAAGTGGATGATTACCTTTGAAGTCTCAAGGTAGACTTTGGCATTGAATGAAATAGGACCTCCACTAGTCCTTGGTGAATAAATCAAGCTAGAACAAGGCATAAAAACATAGCCCCATGAGAAGGAATTTTCGGCCATGTACAAGAAATGATGGAAACATGGTTTTTCTTACATTTTCTTTACCTTAAGAGAATGGAGAAGCTAATGAGCTCTTCAAACTTATTTCCTCCATCAATGGAGTTTTCGCATGGCACCAAAATGGAGCTTTGAAAGATTTGAAAAGATAGAAAGATAGGTCTTGACCTAACTAAGAATAATATGTGTTTAGTTTTTGATTTGGAGCAATATTGTGTATTTGGTAAGTGATTGAAGATGGAGAACCATGGGGAAGCAACACTCTCGGTTTTGTAACAGAGAGAAGAAGAAGAAACCGTGGGTGAAAGAGAGAAATGGAGAATAGAGGAGAGAAGGTAGCTTATAAGGATATTTTGCTTTAATAAAGCAAATAGTAACTTCTTTACTTATCTCTTCTTTTCCTTTCTCATTTGATGACTCATGTGGTGACTCCCCACATAAAAAAAAACGGCCACCCTCTTAAATAAGGCTAACATGGTCTTTGTTGACCAATTAATTGACTTATGTTGATTAAAACTTAAACTAGTCACTAAATAGTTACTATTCACTAAGCAAGGCACATAATCGGGAAATTTTTGATT
This sequence comes from Limonium bicolor, assembly GCA_023374045.1. Classification (NCBI taxonomy): domain Eukaryota; kingdom Viridiplantae; phylum Streptophyta; class Magnoliopsida; order Caryophyllales; family Plumbaginaceae; genus Limonium; species Limonium bicolor. Next base: position 48,732,487 of record CM041782.1, read on the forward strand.
TCTCATTGATTTAGACCTCCTAATGTGATACTAATTAGTACACATGTTGATTAAAGAGTAATGATGGACATTTAGCCACTCAAAACTCAATTCTAAGACAATTTCTCAAAAATGTGCTTTAAGACTTCTTAAAGCACATTTTGTGTTTTAACTTGTTTTCAAGCTTGGTTTTCTTTGCTAATTGATTTAAAATGACCATTAGAATATTACTAAGGTCTTATCATGATATTTGGGTACTCACCCAAGTCTCTCCAAGCTTAGAGCACGTTTTTGCCCTGATTGCCTTTAAGGCACTTTCTTGTGTTTTCCTTGGTTTAAATTGTCTACCAATCATTCTAAGGCATATTTTAGCCCTACTACATCATGATTTGATGTTTACTTAACATACTTAGGTTTGGGGTATTTCATTATCACAGTTGAGGTTAATTATTAAGCTTTAGATGAGAAACTTTCTTTTTAGGGGGGAGAATCGTATGGTAAGTGGTGAATGTCTGTTATTGTTTGTGAATGTTTGTTGGTGATTGTGAATGTTTTTTGGTGCCAGAAATGGTTGGTGATACTTGAATGTTATTTTAGGAATTGTTTCTTCATGATTTTATATATGTGGTATCATTGAATTTGTGAATGGTTTATATTGTGCGATGGATGGGATTGGTGTGTCTGAGGTTTTGTGTGATGTTGCTGAATCATCTGTGGTTGATAAAGCTACCTGAGAATCATTGTGTGGAATATTGTTTTAACTTCTTGGAGTATGTGACTGTATTGTTGGGTGTGATGAATTGAGCTTTGAGGACAAAGCTTTGTTTAACGGGGGGAGGATGTAATACCACAAATTTCTAAACTGTGATTAGGGCCTTACTTAACTGTAAACCTTACGAAACCCTAATTTCTAAAGATGGAGAAGGTTATAACTAGTTCGAGGTGATTGGTGAACATTAGGAACCTTAGTTCCCGGAGTATCACCCGGTAAACCTTAGTTTCGCAGGATTCTTGAAATTTCCGAAAATTACTAAATTCCTTAGGAACTGAGAGTGGTTATCAACCTTAGGAAGAGTGTTAGATACTTTTGAGAGTGTTTTGGGGGAAGAAACAATCATATCTTTCTTCTTTTAATATAAGACAATTTAGTTACATTTTTTAGTATTTAGTGATTCTGGGCAAACGAGGCCTCGGAAGAGCTCAGAAGTGACCCGAGGAAATTCCTGAAACTTGATAACCCATGCTAGTATTAACATACCTACATATATAGTATTAATACCCATGAAAAGCTCAAGCCAAACATGGCCTAAGATGGTGGCCGAAAATATCAATGAAAGGAGAGAAAAATATCTCGGTTACTATTCACACCTCCTTACTATTCACACCTCCTTACTATTTGCCAATGATTACAAAACCAACTTTCTCCCTCCTTATCCATTCAAGGGCGGTTACATACCAATGGTGAGGATTGGTTTTAGACACTTGGCATAAATCAATGGCTATGGACAATTCTAGAAGTAATGATTACAAATTTAAAGATAAGGATGAAATTTTAGTATAAAAGGGGGGTGGAGGTCGGCCATGGTAGGTGAGCAAGGTGGCCATTATTCTTCATCTACCCTGTTTCTCCCAAGATAGAAAACACCATTGGAGCTTAGGAAACAACACTCCTCCATTAGAAACACAAATCTAAGGTAGAAATTAAGCTAAAATCAAGGAAAAAGGCAAGTTTAAGGGGTGGAAGCTAAACTCCAAGGTGGGTGACTTGGTTGGTGGAGATTTTGAGTTCAAGAAACTTATAATCAAGGTAGAAGAACACCAAAATGGCTAGGAGAGGACAGGTAACATCTATGCACATCACTTTCACCTTTAAAGCTTATTTTCCTTCTTAAGTCATTCTATTTGGTTATATACGAACCCTATCTCCTATTTTCTTAAACTTTTTAAAGTAAACTAGGGATGAAGAGTTAGTGATTATCCTTGAAAACCAAGTCGAAATAAGGTTGGTAAGTAGGAAAACTCTAAAGAACTTTGAAAATGGAGAAAAATGAGCTTTAAGCTTTAGGAATTGTTTGGATGGGTTTCCGACATGGGTTTGAGCTAAAAGTTTTAGAGTAGTCTTGAATAGTGAATATATGGTTATGGTTGAAAAATCAAGTCGAATGGAGAAATTTAAGTCGGTTATACAAGGTAAAGAAGCTAAAAATGAGAAAATGTGCTTTAAGCCTTTCTGAGTGTTTGAATGGGTTTCCGAATTGTTCTTGAGCTGAAATGTTGGGGAGATATCTGTGTTGTTGATATTGGATCATGGTTAAATATTTAGGCCGATAATCCTTTGGGAAGTTATTTAAGTTGGTGAATAGTGATTTTGGTCAAAAATAAGAATTTAAGCTTTCTAAGGTGGTTCTTGGAAATTGTGTGATTCTCTGATTTATTGGTGCTTGAATGGTATTGTATGATGATTAAGGTTATTTTACAAGTGGTGAGCTTGATGTGTGAATTACTACTTGTGTAAAGCTTGGTTATGATATCTTACTCATGGTTTGTAAATGTGTTTAAGGATAACCTCTTGGTGGTGGTGGTGGAAAGTATTGTGTGATGTTGATATCATGGTTATCCTAAGTCTATGCCTCTTGTGAGAGCCTTTAAGGCCAAGCCGACGTTCCGGCAACAATATAAGCTCCTACTAATGAATTGGAGCTGTCACTATGATCTACTCCTATGGGCAGAAGTTTTCAATAGGGGGGTGTGCACACTTAAGGACATAGGGTGGGTGGTGGTGGTGGTGGACTTCATTTGGAAATATCTTGTTTATGATATTAATTATCTCTTGATAATTCTTGGTACAGGTAAATGGTGTGTGATCTATTCTGATTTGTTATATTGCTAATATTTGTTGAAAACAAAGGTTTTAAGGAGAAAAAAAGTTTTTACGGGGTGTGGTAGTGTTACTCGGTTTTTACTGATTTTATTTGTTTGTGTTTTCCTGTGAATATGAACTCTGTGTGTTCAGGGTAACTGGGATGGTCACCTTCTCTGCACTGAGGATGAGTCCACCGATACTTTCTATATTTTTATGTTTGTCACCTATCGTAGAAGTATTCAGCCTGGGGTCACCGAGATAGTGTATGAGGAGTGGAACAAGAAGATACAAGGTTTTAGGCACCCGGAGAATGGAAGCAGTCAGTCGATCACTCATGATGTTTCCACTATGTATGAGTATATGCAAGTGGTCCCTAGTTAGATCCTAGTGATGCAATAGTCTTTTGATACCCCTTACTTTTGGTGTAAAATAGGAGTAGGAGCAAAAGTAGTAGTTGGCTGGATGGAGTCTTTTGGTACTAAGGTGTAAAGTGACGGGTTGGTTGTGTCACTCTTTTGGTAGTAGGAAAGCAATGTAAGATAGCTAATGTAGGGGTGGTGGTGGTAATATCCTTACACTTACTAGTCTTTAGTAAGTGTGGCGGTAACCCTCGGGAATAGTAATACGGGACCTTCTGTAACAGACGATATGATTAAACTACGTTTACGGTGCTACTCCAATTATGGCATGTCTTTAAGAAATAAAAAAAAATGATGACTAAGTAATGGTGGTGGTAAACCGGGGCGTTACATTCTCATTCTAGTTTCCCAAATACCAATTCAAGGCTACCACTACACTCTACTCAATACCACTAATACCTAGGTTCTCCAATTCACTAAGTCACCTTAAAACACTTATTTTTTCTACCAAATTTCGCCATAACCTCCCCATAAACCTAACACATTCCAATCCATCAATTCACATCAATTTACATTCCTAATCTAGCCACACCCATAAGGATCCTACCAGCACATAATAAATCCTCAAAGTCCATCAACAACAACATAACTCCAAAATCTCAATAAACCACAATATTAACACAAACTCAATTCACTTGGCTCCAAGGCCCTTAACTCAAACCATAACTTCACAATTCTATCACATTTCAACCAAACATATTTTTCCAACATAGATTGTAGTCCATGATTTGGGTTCATTAATTTATTTACCCATCTCATACTTTAAAACAATTAAAACAAGCTTCAGGTAGATTTCTTACCTTAATTTCACAAGTTCCTCTTTAATTCTCCTCTTGCTTTTCCTCTTCTCAAATTCGGTCAAATGGGAATGGAGTTTCCAAACTCCATCCCAACACCCAAGAAACACCAAAATTCAACATAATCAAAATTCTAAACCTTGGAATACAATTCAATTGAAAGGCTTGAACATCATAGTTAGGGTTTACCTTTGGAGTGTTTAGAGAGGTTTCATCCTTGATTCAAGAAGGGGAATTCCACCACCATTGGAGGGTTGATTTGAAACTCAACAACAAGAAGAAAATAAGGTATAAGATAGGCAAAAATCCTAGCACAAAATGGGTGGAGGAAATGACATTTTTTCTTGGATTTTACCTTGGAAGAGAGAGGAGACCTCAGCTACCCATTGATGTTATTTTCTCTTCAATGGGAAAAACCCTGGAGATTAACTTCTTCATTTTTGGATTTGAAAAGAGAGAAGTAGAGGAGGATGAGGGGAGTTCAAATATGTAATTGTTTTGTGATTGGAGCTTTAATAAGCTTGGACATGAGGTTGAAGTGGAGTAGCCATGAAGAGTTGCAAAAATTGCAAGGAGGAGGAAGGAGAAATCGGTAGAGAGAGGAAGAAGAGGGAGGAGTAAGTGAGAAAGGAAATGAGGGAAGAAAGATAAAAGTAGCTTAGTGTACTTTTTCCTTTTTCTTTTCTTTCTAGTTTATTAATAGAAGAGGGGCCTGGTTTGACTAATTAAAACCGGCCCACATATATATGTAAGCTGGAGCGTTTTTTCTCGTTTCTTTCATTTTGATGGTTATTATACCCCCATTAATGTTTATTTATATCATATGATCAACTATAATTTTTACGGTGCTTTGACTGTTTAAAGTCACGTTTTCGGTTGTCTCGAAAAACGCCTTAAGACTCCTTAGCGTTTTAACGCATTATTTGGATCCGTTTTCTTCCGGACTTTTTCCCTCATGTTCTTAGTGTGTAATTAGGTATAAAATATTTATAACCCTAGTGAAGGTTTATACCTCCAAATAAAAATTGCATTTTCTAGTTTTGTGACTGTCGCAATTTTCTTTTTCTTTTTGGTTATTTCTTCACCAATGATCTTAAGGACTTAATTAGCCTTTAGAAAATCGTATTTACCAATTAATTAACGCATTAAGGTTTGAGGTATTTCATAAAGGGTATCGTACATGGTATCTTCATACCATGTGATCTCCCGAAGAAGTCCGCCTGCAACCATAAATACATACATACACCCAAAAGGGGTTGCAAATAAAATCAGCGAAACTGAGTAACAAATACCACACCCTGTAAAATTCGTTTTCTCTTGGGAACGCATTTAGCCATTATTATAAAAACACACACAACAATTACAAGGGAGTATAGTATTAGAAAATACATCATGCCCGCCTTACCTTCTTTACATTAATAACAAACCTGCAGGTTACTTATTTTAAAATAATAACATGGGATGATTCCGAATATGAAAGTTCCACCACCTCACCATATAATCCTTAAGTGTGAACACCCCCTAAGGTTAATATAACACTTAGAGTATACTATTGGTCATTTCTTTTCATGGGACGAAAATGTAAAGAACCCGACTGATAAATCATGAAAGACTTAATTTTAAGGATGGGCTAACCATAGCCCAGGCTAACCATAGCCTTAAATAAAAATTCATAATATTAATCCACCACCACACGCTACATCAGTCAACTACATGGAATAGTAACATATTAATAAAATACAATTTAACACCAAGAAACCCTTAAAAAACCATACATAAATTTCAAGTGTAAACATAAAAGTTTCACATTACAGTTTTAGCCAAAATTATGATTAAAGGAAGGAATAGGTGTGCATAAAAGTTACCTGGTTTCTCCCTGCCATTTTTTTTTGTAAACACTCTAGAGTTTCTAATTCTATAACTTGATGACCCTTAATCCTCTTCCTAAATTTTCCCTAGCACCAGGCGTAGATTTTCCTTCTTACTTCTTGCGCCAACAACAATTCTCCTGTTCTTGTTCTTTCTGTAGTCTCGGTTTTGAAATACTAAACCGACCTGCTCTTGGTTTATTTACTACCTAACTAGTCTAATCTGCTATGTTTATGGCGGTTGGATCTAAAACTGGACTCTGTTTATGGATTGACTTTAGTGATCAGTAGCTTGGCTTAAGTCTGACTCGCAAATAACTTTTCTCGTTAGTGGTTGGAAGATCACTTTGGAATGCAGTTTGTTTACATTCTCGGTTTTTATACCCCCTTGCACTCGGTTGTTTTTATACTAATCTAATCTATTTTTTTTAACTGCCTTATATAGGGGATGATGAGGACGTTCTTATCTGCCGACAACACTAAGCTATTGTGTTGGCTGATTTAATTTCATGACAGTAAAGAAAGATTAGTAATCATTACTGGTAGAATGAATATATAAGTTCGAGATTGAAAATCAATAGATAAGACCGATCACATTTATTCCATGCAATCATTATACCATATATGTACGAGACTGAAATGAATAGATAGCAGTAGGTAGACGCTGCGGGACGCCCACACCCAAGAGTGTACAGTCTTGTCTATTTGACAGTCCAGTTTGTAGATGACTGGACTGTTTTGTTGACTGGGCTACCTTTTATTCTATTAACTTCAATTGGTTGTAACTTTTAAAATATAAGTCCAAAAAAAAAAAATATATCATTATTCATCTAAATTCAAGCTCTTCAAAAAGACCAGACATGGATATGTTTTGACAACTTTAAATTTTATATTATTTACATGCATATATATATCAATGAGACTATATTCATAACATCATCTTAGTGTATCATAATATCACTTTTAATGAATCATAATATCAAAATTAATGAATCATATCTTCATTTCAGTGTATCATCGCAAACATATAATAAAAAAATTACACAATAACACAACCACAAAATAATATTTGATATTTACGAAAAATACGTGATTCACCATATAAGGTTTAAAATACATCATACAACAATAATACACTACAAAACAATAATGATTTTTATCGGTTCCGAAGTTTATTATCTAATTCACCATTTATTAGTTAATGAATCATAATATCAATTTTAATGAGTCATAATATTAAAATTAGTGAATCAATATCTTCATTTTATTGTATCATAGTAACAATATAAAAATAAAAATTTTAAACAAAATATAATAAAACAATATATGGTATGTATAAAAAATACATGATTCATCATATAAGGTTTAAAATACACCATACAATAATAATAATACACTAAAAATAATAATGATTTTTTATCGGTTCCGGAGTTTGTTATCTAATTCACCACTTATTAGTTATTGAATCATGACACCAATTTCAATGAATCGTAATATCAAGTTTAATGAATCATAACATCATTTTAGTGAATCATCAATCACATATAAAAAGAAATTTTCTAAAATAATAATACAACACAAAAAAAAATTGATACATAAAAAATTACATGACTCACCATATAAGGTTTAAAATACACCATACAACAATAATAATACACTACAAAACAATAATGAGTTTTATTGTGAAATACCCCAAACCTTGATATATTGTCAAAATGTTAAACTATGGTATTTAAAGGCTAAAAAGTGCCTTAGAAACATCAGTGAACAATTTAAACCATAGTAAAATGCAATAAAGCACTAAGATACTGTTTGAGCAAAAACATGCTCTAAGCTTGGAGTGAACTTGGTTAGGACCCAAAGAGCCTACCAAAACTTAATAATATTCAATTATGATTTAATAAGGATAATTAAGTCCTTAGGAAACCTTGGTAGACAATTAAACCAAACAAAACACAAATAAATGCCTTAAAGTCAATATGGGCAAAAATGTGCTCTAAGCTTGGGATAAATTTGTATAAGACCTAATGGTCATACCTATACCTTATAAATATGTTAATGAACATATTAAATCAATTACCCAAGAAAACCAAGCTTGAAAACAAGTTAAAACACGAAATGTGCTTTAAGGAGTCTTAAAGCACATTTTTGAAAAATTGTCTTGTAAATGAGTTTTGAGTGGCTAAATGTCCATCATTACTCTTTAATTAACATGTGTACTATATAGTATCACATTTGGAAGTCTAGATCAATGGGAAATAAAAAATTTCACAACTATGTGCCTTGTTTTAGTGAATAGTAACTAAAATAAGCAAGTTTGTAACATATGTTATATTAAGTAATTAAATCAGTCAAAAAAGACTAAAATACCCCTAAGAACATAAAGGGGGCCGGTTTTTAGTGTGGTGACTCACCACTCTTGTTAGTTGTTAAGTAAATAAAGATGACTCTTAAGTTACTATTTACTTTATGATGAGTGTCCAAATGAGCATATTATTAGGTGTATTTCATGTATAATATTAGCACTTTCTTGCTCATTTCTCCACTTCGGTGATTTTCCTCTAGTTTATGTTTTATTGTTTATCTCACAAAATTATTGGTTTAACATGAGGAAAACCAAGCCGGGAGTGAAGTAGACGAAGAGACGAACGCGTAGGCGCAAACGGCTCAGAAAACGGAGTCCAAACGAAGAAACTAGAGCCAGTCAAAGTTGGAAGGAAAATAGGTCAACACATATTGCAACCGCCTGGTATGAGGCGGTTTGGGAGGCGGACGTGAGTAAAAACTCGCGCGCGCAAGAAACATAGACACAACCGCCTCATATAGGGCGGTTCCACAGGCGGTCATCAAGCGGACAACACACAACCGCCTCATATAGGGCGGTTCCACAGGCGGACGTGAATTAAAATCGAGCCTCTTCTCCGCGTCGACTTGCTTGTCGACTTGTTTCTGGAACCCGTCGACTTGCTTGTCGACTTGTTCATCTACTCCCCTTAATTCTCTCACACGTATTCAGCTGTCCCCTGCAATTAATGAGCCCTTCCTCTATATAATACCACTGCTACTTCAAACAAAAACACACACGTACCACCCCAAACTCAACACTCAAAATCTCTCATTTTAGTTACAAAAATCCTACGTATGCTCCCACTCTTCTTCCTCTTCATTTTCTCCATTCATCATCCACGCATCTCCTATTGTTATTATGTCCAACCTCTGCCAAAAATATTAGCAGATAAGATAGCGGAGCGGAAATAAACATCTTTTCAGATGTATTCCTCTACTTCTTATTCTGTCTTAAATATGTCAGGCTAAGAGGATATACTCCGGGCAAGGGTTTTAATTATGGTTTGTTAGTTGTGTAATAAATTTCTACCGGTTAAAATAAAATAGTTTGTTACGCTTAAAGGTTTCTCTCACCATTTTAATAAATTACATGAATTTATTAAAATGCTTTCCTAAGTCTATTTTGATCAGACCAGGTGATAAATAGACAGGTTATTTAAGCCGTAAATCTGGAGAAAACTTATTATGATTTAATAAGTTAGTATTTACAGATGCAATTATAATTCCTTGAATTTAACGTCCGTTTACATAGTTTGCTCGAACCTTGATTAGACCGAGCATTTTCTGGTAAACGAGTTCTTAAGGGTCTATGACTTAGTCCTTAGGATAATAACAGGAATTTTGCCAAACTAATATTAAACCGGTAGAGATAGCATAATTAATCAGATTATAAAAACCTGAACCCGGAGTTCCATTTAATTCATCTGCACTCAGTAATTTAATCTGCTCTTTTAATTCTCTAAAAACAAGTCAATTAACTTCCCCCCTTTTGTGACAAGCTTAGGAACTACTTTAGCTCGCTATAAGTCCCACGGTTTGACCCCGGCCGCTTCTGTCTTCTACATACTACGACCGGGTTTTAATTTGCAGCCCGACGGATATTTTGAGTATTAATTTCTTCTTTTAATAACACATTCTAAATCACTCACGATAAATCCATTCTGCAAAATGGCGCCGTTGCCGGGGACTTGATTTAATCTAGTCCCTAAGCCCCGGTTAATTCACCTGTTTTATTACAATAATCTGTTAATCTACTAAAATAATAAAATTCAAAAAAAAAACTGTTAATCCAATTTCGAACATATAACCTCGGACATCTGATTTGGACATCGGACTTCTTACTTCTGATCTGACTTGGACATCTAATTTTGGACATCGGACTTCTGACATTTGTTAATATTATTGTTATTTATTTCTGTCATTTCGTTCCATTGTCATTTCGTTCCCTTGTCATTTCGTTCCATTGTCTCTAACTACTAACTTTAAATTTCTGTCATTTCGTTCCATTGTCATTTCGTTCCCTTGTATACTAACTACTAACTTTAAATTTCTGTCTACTAATTCCTAACACTTTTATTATTCTAACGTATAACCAGTTCTTTTCTCTGTTTTGAGTGGTGTATGCCTTTCACCAGGTCACAGAGCCTCCCAGAGAATATTAATCACACGGTTGGTTACATCCCAGAAATCGAGAGAACCTTTCTGCGCAATCTCAGGCAGAGACGAACTCAACAAACATTACCACACAGTGATAGATTCTGACCCGGAAGCTAACATGGCAGCTACACCAGCAACGGTTCGAAATATCAACAGGCCGTCTAACCAAGGACAACAGCCTGCTATCGTCCTTCCTCACCTCAGCCCATCCGAATACGATGAGTGGCAAAAGCTGAAGCCATATCATCAGATTCGATGTGTGAAGGAGTTAGGCATGTTTGATGGCACCAGTCCAGACGAAGCCCTGTTACATGTTACAAAATTCTTACAACATGCCAATAGCCTTACTGCAACCGACGCAGTACTTCAATATGCAAGATTGTCATTATTCCCACACAGCCTGACGGGAAACGCGAGCAAGTGGTATCATAGCTTAACACCGAGTACCATTTACCTGGGACGACATGGCCACCAAGTTCTATGACAAATTCCTACCTCCGAGCCGAACTTTGGAGATGATTGCTGAAATTTATAATTTTAAGCAACCAGGGTCGGAGAATATTTGTGAAACTTGGGACCGTTTCAAAGGTCTACTACTCACTTGTCCTCACCACGGTCTGAAAGGAACAAGTATCACAATTGTTTACAAGGGCTTGATCGGTCCGTGCAGAACAATGGTGTTATCTTCGTTAGGGGCTGACGTTCTGAAAAAGCCGGGAGCACAATTTCTGAACAGCATGGATCTCTCTGTGAGGAAATTAGAGACTGGGCCTCCGGTGGATCAAGGAGCGGTACTCCAGGATTATATCATGTTGGGGAGAGTGATAACAAATTCGACCAGCTCATGAGAAGCCATGAGCAACTCATGGAAAGCAATGCTCAGCAAGCAACAAAAGTGAGCACTCTACAGAAAGTGGTCGAACAGATGGCTATGAATTCCTTCCCTCAGCAAGCTAAGTCGATGATTTCCCGACCACCTACTACCCCTCCAGGCTATGCTCCTCAATCTCAACATCACCAACAATTTCTTGTACGCAATGTTGCGGGCCTCATGATATGATCAATGCCCCCAACTACAAGAAATGAAAGCAGCGGAGGAAGCAAACTACATCACCAACAATTCAGGATACGACAACCATGGCAACGTAACATGCAATCCAACCTTAGCTACTCAAACACCGGAAATATCCAAAACCCACATACCCTACAAACATCCCAAAATTACAGACCTCAGTCCAATTTCCAAGGAGGCCCAAGGCAATATCAACAACAGCCTTATGGCAATGAAGCTTCATCGAGCCGACCAGCTCCACCTCCTTCGAATCCTGAGTCTGATATGTCTCAGATGCAGGAGATGTTTAAGGCGATGATGGGTAAATCACGAGATACGCAAGAAGAGGTCGCAGCTCTGCGCAAAGACCAAAAAGCCTTGCAATCTCAAATCCAACAGCTACTCACTCAACAAAGACCACCTGGTCAATTCCCTTCACAGACAAATCCCAATCCGAAGGAACAAGCAAATTCAGTCCTTATAGACGATGGCACATCACAATCAACAAACTTGTGTGCAGTCTCTTTAAGGAGTGGAAGGGAACTTGCCACCAGCAAAGGAAAAAAAAGAAAATCTTGAAGATTCCTACATCAATGTTGATGAAACCACCAAACCAACTTTACCTCCCTCAGAAATCAAATTCCTACTCCTGTTACTCCACCTCCATCTCGAATTACCATCGACATCCCAACCTCCACTCATAAAAACATGAACTCCCGTTCCCAAACAGAATGAAAAAGAAACATCTTGATGAGCATTCTCCAAGTTCTTGAGCATTTTCAAGAACTGACCCTCGACATACCTCTGATCGATGCTTTGCAAGAGATGCCTAACTATGCAAAATTCCTCAAGGATCTCTTGACAAAGAAGAAAAAGAAACCTGGAAAGAGACAGTGCACCTGACAGAGGATGTTCTGCAGCCCTTCTTCGAGCACTCCCTCCTAAACAAACAGATCCGGGAAATCCCGTGATCCCGTGCTTTATAGGCGGGGTGGATTGTGGAAGTGGTCTATGCGACCTAGGAGCCAGCATTAATATCATGCCATACGCCACCTTCTTGAAAGTTAAAGGAGGAGAAATGCAACCGGTTCCTTTTAAACTCCAACTAGCAGACAGATCAGAGATCAAGCCCATGGGCATAGTCCGAGATTTGGTAGTTGGAGTGTCTCGCTTCATCTTTCCAGCTGATTTCGTCATTCTAGAAATGGATGACGATGTCGAGGTTCCCCTGATTCTAGGTCGACCGTTTCTAAGTACCGCCAAAGCTATCATTGACGTCCACGACGGGAAAATCACTCTTCGGTACGAAGATGAGACGATTGAATTCGACATGCAGAAAATGATGAAGAAAAGCTCAAACTTTTCTCCTCATGCTAAGACGGTGGGATTCACAGATGACGAGGAGGAGGAAGGCGATTTTGCTACAGAGGAGGACACGTATTTTCCATCTTCCATCCAGGAAGCTGAAACTGAACCCCTAGAGCAAGTATTACTTACTTCTCTAGAAGAAAAGATGGAGGATCCAGAAGTTAACGCCATGCTGGCGTACGTAGAAAAGGAAGGGCTGGTTATCAATCGTTCCGGCCACCAATCGAAGAACTCGACAGAAAACCTCAAAAATCAATTCCATCAGTAGCAACCACCTGAACTCGAGCTTAAAGAAATACCCTCTAACCTCAAGTATGCTTTCCTAGCTGAAAATGACCATTTGCCTGTCATTATTTCCTCTTCTCTGAATTCTGGAGAGGAAACGAAGTTACTTGAGGTATTAAAGAAGCACAAGACAGCAATCGGGTGGACTATCGCTGATATCAAAGGAATTGATCCCTCCTATTGCACGCACCATATTTACATGGAGGAAAACTTCAAGCCTATCCGACAACCTCAACGCCGGCTAAACCCTAACCTCAAGGAGGTAGTTCGAAAGGAGGTTCTGAAACTCCTTGACGCAAACATCATTTATCCAATTTCTGACAGTCCGTGGGTCAGTCCTGTTCAAGTTGTCCCTAAGAAGGGGGGCATCGAAGCTGTTATTAATGAAAAGGGAGAGACTATCCCTCAAAGAAAGATCACAGGATGGCGCATGTGTATTGATTATCGGCGTTTGAACTTGGCCACCAGGAAGGATCATTTCCTCTCCCCTTCATCGACCAGATGTTGGAACGACTTGCAGGGCAAGAGTACTACTGTTTTCTAGATGGGTTCTCGGGTTATTTTCAAATACCAATCGCACCTGAGGACCAGGACAAGACAACCTTCACTTGTCCTTACGGTACCTTTGCATACCGACGAATGCCTTTCGGTCTATGCAACGCCCCTGCTACCTTCCAGAGATGTATGCAAGCAATATTTGCTGACTTCATCGAGCAGAGCATAGAAGTCTTCATGGACGATTTCTCAGTCTATGGCTCTAGTTTCGACAAATGCTTGGCACAACTAGATTTGATCCTGAGACGGTGTGAGGATACGAATCTCGTTTAAACTGGGAGAAGTGTCATTTTATGGTCAAGGACGGGATCGTCCTTGGACATAAAATATCAGCAAAAGGGATAGAGGTGGATAAAGCCAAGGTAGAGGTTATGAGAAGTTACCAGCACCAACTACAGTTCGAGATATACGAGCATTTCTAGGGCATGCAGGATTTTATCGGCGGTTTATTCAGGACTTCTCCAAAATCAGCAAACCTTTGACCGACCTGCTACAGAAAGATGCCCCGTTTCATTTTGATGAAAGATGTTCAGCTGCATTCCAAACAATAACACAAAATTGGTGACAGCACCTGTGGTCATACCACCTGATTGGTCTCTTCCTTTTGAGATCATGTGTGACGCAAGTGACTATGCCGTGGGGGCAGCTCTTGCCAAAAGAAAGAGAAAATCTTGAGAGTGATCGCCTATGCTAGCAGAACACTGAACGCGCAGCAGAAAAACTATACGACCACCGAAAAAGAACTTTTGGCTATAGTTTTCTCCCTCGATAAGTTCAGATCTTACTTATGGGGAAGCAAAGTCATCGTGCATACAGACCACTCCGCTCTCAAATACTTATTCACAAAACAAGAAGCCAAGCCTCGCTTACTGCGCTGGATTCTTCTACTTCAAGAGTTTGACATCGAAGTCAAAGATAAGAGCGGGAAACTGAATGTCGTCGCCGACCATCTCTCTAGGTTGGTGACTCCTACGGATAGTGTGCCCATCAACGAATTCTTCCCCGACGAGACTGTCTTCTCCATCACCAAAGTACAGGAGCCATGGTACGCAGACCTGGCCAATTATTTAGTCTCAGGAACAGTACCCTACGATTTTTCCTACTCCCAGAAGAAGAAATTCCTTTCTGACTCGAGGCATTATTTCTGGGAGGACCCGTACTTGTTCCGAGTTAGTGCTGATGGGTTAATTCGACGATGTCTCCCGGAAGAAGAGGTTTCGAGCGTCATTCACTTTTGTCATTTCGGGAAGCCGGAGGTCACCATGGACCCACGAGGACCGCTGCTAAGATCCTGGCCTCAGGTTTTTATTGGCCAACCCTTCATAAAGATGTGTACCAATTCTGCAGACAATGTGATAATTGTCAGAAAATGGGTAACACATCCAGGAGACATGAGATGCCGCAACAAGGGATACTAGAAGTAGAGCTCTTTGATTGTTGGGGCATCGATTTCATGGGACCGTTCCCTTCCTCGCAGGGCCACGAATATGTTCTGGTGGCAGTTGATTATGTGTCAAAGTGGGTGGAAGCTGTACCGTGTCATCATGCCGATGCAAAGACAGTAACAAGATTCCTCAAGAAGCACATTTTTACCCGTTTCGGCGTGCCCAGAATTATTATTAGTGATGGAGGAACACACTTCTGCAACCGTTTATTCGAAGCACTTATGGTCAAATACGGGGTACGTCACAAGGTAGCTTTACCTTATCACCCCCAGACAAACGGTCAAGCAGAAGTTTCCAACCGAGAGTTAAAATGGATCCTTCAGAAGACGGTTAACTCATCAGAAGGATTGGGCACTTAAACTGGATGATGCGCTTTGGGCTTACCGCACTGCATTCAAGACTCCCATCGGGATGTCTCCTTTTAAGCTGGTCTATGGAAAAGCATGCCACCTTCCTGTAGAGATGGAGCATAAAGCATATTGGGCAATCAAAGCCCTGAACTTTGACATGTCTTCTGCAAGAGAGAGAAGAAAATTCCAACTTACCGAATTAGAAGAGCTGCGAGATCAGGCTTATCAGAATGCTAAGATCTATAAAGAGCGCACCAAAAAGTTCCACGACAGGATGATCCTCAAGAAGGAATTCGAATTGGTGATTGGGTTCTCTTATATAACTCGAGATTAAGGATTTTCCCAGGGAAGCTCAAGTCACATTGGGCCGGCCCTTTTCAAATTGTTAGTGTGACCCCGTACGGTGCCTTTGAACTCCAGAACAAACAAGGCGAAACTTTCAAGGTCAACGGGGCACGTCTTAAAAGGTATAATTCTCATTCCAATATTTCAACTAACCTATCTGCAACTTATTTTGTCCAAGAACAGCGGACAATTGCCCTCAGAATCTTCTCCAAACTAAAACTTGGTCAAATACGTCTAGCTAGAGACGTTAAACCCGGGCAGCTCGGTGGGAGGCAACCCACTATCTATCTTTAACTTTCCTTTAATTTAATATGTTTTTCCTTTTTGTACTATATTTCCCTTTTATTTGCTATAATAAAATGCAGGCTTCACTTGAGTTCTTCTCGCTGTGTAGAATATTCTTTACAGGTTAAATCATGACATTACACAGCAACACTCAAGTGTGGGGGAGCTCTACACACTCTACGAAATCTGGGGAGTACACTCTTTCCTTTACTTTGCTTGCCCTATTAATTTTATTTCATCTACGCAATGAGGGCATTGCTTAAGCTTAAGTGTGGGGGAAGAGCCTTTCAGGTCATCTAAATGCTTAAATTGTTAAGTCTCTCTGCTTATTTCTGCTTACCTCGCATTTGTTCTGTTTGAATTATGTACCTTGCTAATGTAGGTTGTTCTCTTTAAAAACTAATACTATTATGAATTGTAGGATAAAGGGTAAAAATTTTCAAAAATTTGACATATGATTACTTTTGAGGAGCATTTTATATGCGGTGTGACCAAATAATCTGCAAATTGGTTGGATTTTATTGCTCAGGGTTTCTTTCTGTCTTCTCTCTTAGGGATTGCTAAGGGGTTTTCTCTTAAAAAAAAAGAAAGAAGAAAAAAAAATAAGGGACTTTCGAGACACCATTGGTAACCAACAAAAGAGAGTTGAGTGTTCTTAATACAAAGGCATTATGCCTACATTTTCTCATCCCTCATGCAAAAGTGAAGCAAATGCATAAATCTTTTCTTCCTTTTATTTTCTCCTCAATGCCCATTCTTGAGAGAAGTTGGCCATGGTAAAAGTTCTCGGAGTCACCAAAAAAAAAAACATTGAAGTACCTTAGATCATACCCCGAAACTCTATATTTGTTTTTACCCTGAGCACACCTATGCCACCAGCAGATAATTTTTCACACTCCTCAATAATTAGAGATCATGAACTATTGACTTTTTTATCCTACCCTTCATAATAATATTTGTTAGTATTGAGCATTTCCTACTTGCTTAGGTACATGGTTTTACTTGAGGACAAGCAAAAAGATAAGTGTGGGGGTGTGATAAGTGTCAAATGAGCATTTTATTAGGTGTATTTCATGTATAATATTAGCACTTTTCTTGCTCATTTCTCCACTTCGGTTAGTTTTCCTCTAGTTTATGTTTTATTGTTTATCTCACAAAATTATTGGTTTAACATGAGGAAAACCAAGCCGGGAGTGAAGTAGACGAAGAGACGAACGCGTAGGCGCAAACGGCTCAGAAAACGGAGTCCAAACGAAGAAACTAGAGCCAGTCAAAGTTGGAAGGAAAATAGGTCAACACATATTGCAACCGCCTGGTATGAGGCGGTTTGGGAGGCGGACGTGAGTAAAAACTCGCGCGCGCAAGAAACATAGACACAACCGCCTCATATAGGGCGGTTCCACAGGCGGTCATCAAGCGGACAACACACAACCGCCTCATATAGGGCGGTTCCACAGGCGGACGTGAATTAAAATCGAGCCTCTTCTCCGCGTCGACTTGCTTGTCGACTTGTTTCTGGAACCCGTCGACTTGCTTGTCGACTTGTTCATCTACTCCCCTTAATTCTCTCACACGTATTCAGCTGTCCCCTGCAATTAATGAGCCCTTCCTCTATATAATACCACTGCTACTTCAAACAAAAACACACACGTACCACCCCAAACTCAACACTCAAAATCTCTCATTTTAGTTACAAAAATCCTACATATGCTCCCACTCTTCTTCTCTTCATTTTCTCCATTCATCATCCACGCATCTCCTATTGTTATTATGTCCAACCTCTGCCAAAAATATTAGCAGATAAGATAGCGGAGCGGAAATAAACATCTTTTCAGATGTATTCCTCTACTTCTTATTCTGTCTTAAATATGTCAGGCTAAGAGGATATACTCCGGGCAAGGGTTTTAATTATGGTTTGTTAGTTGTGTAATAAATTTCTACCGGTTAAAATAAAAATAGTTTGTTACGCTTAAAGGTTTTCTCTCACCATTTTAATAAATTACATGTATTTATTAAAATGCTTTCCTAAGTCTATTTTGATCAGACCAGGTGATGAATAGACAGGTTATTTAAGCCGTAAATCTGGAGAAAACTTATTATGATTTAATAAGTTAGTATTTACAGATGCAATTATAATTCCTTGAATTTAACGTCCGTTTACATAGTTTTGCTCGAACCTTGATTAGACCGAGCATTTTCTGGTAAACGAGTTCTTAAGGGTCTATGACTTAGTCCTTAGGATAATAACAGGAACTTTGCCAAACTAATATATTAAACCGGTAGAGATAGCATAATTAATCAGATTATATAAAACCTGAACCCGGAGTTCCGTTTAATTCATCTGCACTCAGTAATTTAATCTGCTCTTTTAATTCTCTAAAAACAAGTCAATTAACTTTCCCCCTTTTGTGACAAGCTTAGGAACTACTTTAGCTCGCTATAAGTCCCACGGTTTGACCCCGGCCGCTTCTGTCTTCTACATTACTACGACCGGGTTTTAATTTGCAGCCCGACGGATATTTTGAGTATTAATTTCTCTCTTTTATCAATTTCACCAGTGCTAAAAACTCATCACGATAAATCCATTTTGCACTTTATTATGTAAATATCTTCCAAAAGAAAACTTAAAACTCATTCTCTCATTCCTCTCTTGTTCCCACCATCTTCTACCTTCCTTCTTTCTCTCTTTTACGATTTGCTATAGTTCCACACAAGAACTCCATCTTTGAATGCTTGTAACTCCTAGCTCCATGGTCCAAATTCAATTTCAAGACCACCATTCTTCTAGTTGGAGCAAGCTCTACACTTCTATCTTTTCAAATCTTCAAAAGCCTCATTTCGGTGCCAAGGATATTCACCATTGATGGAGCTTGACCTCATCTTTTCACACCTTGTTGCTCTCCTTTGCTTCAAGGTAAGGAAACTCAAAGAAAATCCATGTTTCCTCCATGTTTTTATGTTGACCGAAAATCACCACTAATGGTGTGTATTTACCTTGCTTTGTTCTAGTTACATTCTAATCATTCAAGGGCTTGGTGGAGTCCTCTCTTGATACTTGTTCAAGCTCTCTTCCAATTCCAAGGTAAAACAATTACCTTAATGTGTTAAGACAATATATATAACCTAGGGTTTGTAAATGAGTTTAAGCATGAAGCTTGAATACTCATTTCATTGTTTGTATAATGTTTAGAAGTTGACAAGCAACTAAGCTTAGCCGATTTTTAAACAAGGAAACAAGAAAGAAGTTTGTGAGGAAAAGAGGTAAACAAACTATCTCAATGTAGTTTAAATGCCTTAGGAAAAATGAGCTTGATTTGCTTGATAAAAATACCTAAGGATCCAATGGTGAATGACCTAGTAAAATGCTCTCAAGGAGTTTATTAAGGGCATATGTATTGTTGGTTGTATTTGCAGGTCAAAGGCATTATTTATGTGGGAAATTCAGTGTTTAAGGTTTATGCAATTTAAGGGCCTAAGAGCCATGTTATTTAAGGGCCTAAGTGCCAAATAATTTAAGTTTATGCACTATATTGTGATGTAGTGTAAATTTGGTGAGTGTTGTGTGTGAGAATACTCTTGATGGATTTTAGGTGTTCTTGAATGAAATAAGGTAAAAACCTAAGTGTTTGAATGTGAGAATATACAAGAGAAGCTATGACAAAATTTGGAAGATATATAAGAAGTACTAAGTGTTTTAAATGAGTTTTGGTGAACTAGGAAGTGTTAAAAATGAACAAGTGTTTTACTAGGGAAGGAAGCATGTATTAAGGTGATTTAGAGTGATACAAGGATTAAGGTATTATCTTGGAAGTTCTAGGAATTCAATGAGTGTTTTTGAGGATGTATTAAAGTCTTGAGAGAAGTTTGTTTAAGGTTTAGGAATGTTGATGTACAAGGAGGAAATGATGTTTAGGTAGATGTGAAAAGGAGATTTAGTTAGTAAGAAAAGATGTTGAGAGATGATGCTAAGGTGTAGATGAAACATCTTGGTATAGTGGTCATTATAGGTGAAATACCACTTAGAAAACCGAATGAAAATGTACAAGTATTAAGAGGTCTTGTAAGGAGTTTTTGGAATGATAAAGATGGTTTTGGTGTGTGATTTAAGGAGTTTAGTACATGGCTAAAGATGTGTTTGAAGTGCCAAATGTGATTGGAACATACTAGGGCACTATGAGGTGAAGTTTGGAGTCAAATGGGATTTTAGAAACAAAGGTCTGGAGCCGACCGACCTTAGGGACCGGACCTGCAAGGTCGGTCGAGCTCAGTTTACACTACCGAAAGAGTTTCTGGAACGGACCGACCTTGGGGACCGGACTTGCAAGGTCGGTCGGGCTTGTATTTTTAGTACGGATTAAGTCTCTGGAATAGACCGACCTTGGGACCGGACTTGCAAGGTCGGTCGTGTCTAAACTTTTGTACGAGAATTGTTTCTGGAATGGACCGACCTTGTGGACCGAACTTGCAAGGTCGGTCGGAGTAGAATTTTTACGGTAATGTGTTCTGGAATGGACCGACCTTGTGTAAGGTCGGTCGGAAAGGTCGGTCGGACCAAAAACATTGTTTAAGGTTATAGGATGATAGGATTATTAAGTAATGATGTTATAAGATTGTTGAGGAATGTTAAGTGAGTTATGATGACAATATAATGGGGGAAAAAGTTGTATCAAATGTAAAAGTAAAACAAGTTAAAATGTGAAGTTATTTAACTAAGTTAACGGGGATAAGTTATGAGCATTAGACCTTAAACAATTAGGTTACCCCGATGTTAATAAAAGTACATGTAATGTTATCAGTTGTTCAAGAATTGCTCGAGGAACATAAGTGGACATGATAGAGTGGACTCCAATGACAGGTATGGTTTTCTTGCAACCTGTGTCCTACCGGATTACACCGGCTTCTATGCCAATGTGTTTTTCTGTTTGTTTGCCACGTTGTAAGATTAAACATGTAATGAGTTTACAGTAATTCATTTATGTGGCGTGTTCAACTCCGATACCATTTAACCTCGGAAGTGCTAAACCTTAGCTACTGAGTCTAGGATCACATGAGAGTTCGGTATTCGGATTAAACGACCCGAACCATGGGACGTTTTAAACCACGGCTATGCGTGTGTAAATTGTGTGATATGTGTATGTGAATGTAGGATCTCCCTTGTATGTTCAACCCAGTTGTAATACTGTATGGTCGTAGATGTGATAACTCCATAGTGGGGTTCTAACTAATATCTAAAAGTAAGTTTGTACTACAGTGGTGAGGATCCGGTTAGGCCGGTCGGCGCGTTGTTTGGGAGTGGGTATCCTTTTAGCCTTACCCTTCTCTCTGTTATGGTTTTTTCCCTCACGGGTTATGATCTCTCATTAGCTTATTCCAAGCTAGCTATTCTGACTTATGATCGGTTTAGGGGGAACATGTTTTTTGTGTGGTTTGTTCGGGTCACCAAACCCGAACCATCTTACTTAAAGTTACTCGTCCGACTATTAGGACGGTATGAGTGTTGTATAACGAGCTTACCATTGGGTGACATCATTCTCTAGGCTCACCCTTGAATTAACAATGTTTGGGTCGGTTCCTAAGAGAACCGCTCCCGTTATGTTAAGTGTTGTTGATGTAATGCAATTTCTATTGCGATGTTGTTATGTGCACGTTGAACGTAAAAAGTGTTGTTATGTGTTGTTATGTGATGTATGATATATGTTGTAAAATGTGGAGTATGTGGATCATGGATATGAATCCCAGTTTGTGATAAGAGGCGCTTAAGGATAACCCTAATGGGTAGTTGTCGTCTATTAAGGAAGTAGCTCCATTAGAGGAGAAACACTCTAGGGGTAATGAATACCATGAGTGACCTATTAAGTGTGGATGTGTTATCTGTTTGTTGAGCCATTGAGGCGGACTATTATGTTGTGTGTGTTTATAGTTTACATGCATGATTCAAATACAATCAACAGCATGCTAAGACGACAATTAGTTGTGCGTGGCCCGGTAGCATGTGGGCTGCGGGATTACCATACCAGCAAAGGTGCTGAGCCCCTTGGGGGCCACCCTTTCTCTTCTTTTCCTATTTCAGGTACAAAGAGCTGGAAGCCGTTTGAGAGTAGGACGGGGTAGTCGTTTGTACATGGGTAATCACTTAAGTTATATATGTACAGTAGGTGTAGTAAGACCGAAATTGTTATCGGCATTCGTTTGTGAATACTCGGTACAGTTGAAAGGTGTATGTTGTTGTTGTTGTTAATGGAAAGGGATAGTAATGTGTAGTCGCTCGGGAATCTAGTCCATCAGACTGGTACAATGTATATGTAATAGCCTTGTTAGCCACGTGGGTGGTTAATGGGGTGTAACACCAACGAGTTAAGTAATGTGTTGTAGTATATTTTCCGCTGCAGTTGGTTGTTAAGTGTGTTAATGTAGGATGGGGTGTTACATATTGGGTTCGAAATTTGTAGTCTAATTCACTACTTATTGGTTAATGAATCATATATCAAAACTAATGAATCATATATGATTTTAGTGTATCATCATACACATGTAAAAATAAGTTTTTTTCAAAGTTGTCAAAACATATCCAAGACTGGTCTTGTTTTGAAGAGCTTGAATTTAGATGAACAATGATATAATTTTTATTTATTTTGGACTTATATATTAAAATTTATAAGCATTTAAAGTTAATATAATAAAAAAAGAATCCCAGTCAGCAAAACAGCCCAGTCAGTTGCTGACTGGGATTGCCATATCATGGTTCACACGGTATAAGGCACGGCTGTTCCGTACATACGAATTTGCGATAGATAGAATCGATTACAGTCATGTAATCTTTTTAGCCGACATTCTATGGTATAGTTTTAGTAGTAATTAATCTATATCCATACTAATATGATGGTGTACCACCGGCTGTTTTTAATTAATTAGTTATCTAACATAATCTAATACCACAATTATATCAAGAGAATAAACTAGTTAGTTAGATATATTTACAACTGGTAATATAAAATTAGCTCGTCAATATAACAATGACACATTTTAACATATCACCGTAAAAATGACACATTTTAACATTACAGTCGGTAATATAAATTTAACATGCCACTGTAACAATGACACGTTTTAACATTACAGTTGGTAATATAAATTTAACATGCCACTGTAACAATGACACGTTTTAATATTACAGTCGCCCACTTCTACCAATAAGCTAGGATATAATAATAATGGATAAGACTAAAATAACTAAGCAAGCTATATACATATACATAATCGATTTAACATACAAGGTATATATATATACCTAAGCGATTTGACTACGCAATATATATATAAGTGATTCAGTAACGTGTGTGTATATATATATATATATGCTATTTAGTAATGTACTATACTAGCAAATTTACTTGCGATAATGACGGGCTGATAACATAAATGGATGTCGATTATTTTAAGGCTATGTTTGGCCTGATTTAAGCGAGAAAATAATGATTATATTAAGGTATAAACTAGGTAAACATAACAAGAGAATAAAATAGCTAACTATGTACATTTACAGCCGGTAATATAAACTTAACATGTCACTGTAATAATTACAGTCGGTAACTATAGCTGAAAACTTGTTACTTGGTCGGTTAATACATGGCTATAGTACAAGGCTGTATATATATTATCACGTCTAACTCCTAATTGAAATACGAATATATAAATGATCACATGATAATTTAATCTCTTGCTATGGTATGATAACTAAATAGCTAAAGGTACGGCGTGTTCCTAAAATTATCAAATTCATGTATATAAGCACGTACGACTTATAATTCCAAACATTGGTGTTTATCCAAGACTATTCTAAAATTGACGGTAATATGTTTACTTCTTAAAATCTGTAGTTGTTATAATACATGTATACAAGTCTACAATTTTCATTTGTATTTACTTATATCAATTTCAAGTAAACACATACACACATAAAATAACAAGGAAGGTATATTTTGTAACTAGAATTTTCTAGGGTGTTTCATTGGTGGTATTATATTAAATATTCCCACTTTCGGTTGATGTAAATTTATACTTAGTTGCTCACTAGTTCCTAGGACGATGTTTAGAATCACTTTTAGGCGAATGGTGTGGAGAAATGTTGGTAAGCATTGTGGTTGGATTAGTCTTGATCATCACGGCGGATGGTTGGTTAAGTCTTTGGAATGGTGGTTGTGACACCCGCCTAGTTAGTGAGTGTTCCCGCTGCGATTATAACATCTTTAATTTCTGTTGTGATTACTTGGTAATTTCGGTGAGGATTAGGATTAATAGATGGAGGGTGTTACACATAACACTTGCACTTGAAGAACAGCCAACCAAAAAGACTTATCTAAGAGCCTGAATCCATGAGAATACTATTGTAGGCAACTAGGGCCTTATGGGTTGTCGCATGAGTAGTAGGACAGAAACAAACCATAAATTCGACTCAAAGACTAGACTGCAAACTATTTTTAATCCTATAAAACTACTTGCTACTAACACCAAAGCAACAAAAAAAACAAGTTAACGAACACCATTAACCACCATCAGCAAAACAACAACTTCATCAGCTACACCATCATCGGACCTGAAATCATTTTCCTCTATTCTTATCCGATTCTAACCAAAGCAATCAAAATACCACAACTTAACTGACTCAATGACACCAAACGAGACTTCCCTTGTAGATGGAGAAACGCCGTTCTGAGTTGACCAGTTCCCATCTCTTCCACCGCATCCATTGATTCCAAACAAATTGCCTTCAGCAGCAACCGGATCATGGGCCTCCACTTGCCTCCCAACCAACTTCAGAAGAACAACACCATCTTCTCACTTAACCTCACAAGTGAAGGGCTTGGTTGTACCACAAACATCTAAGAGATTGGAATTAGCAGTTTGGAGTTGAATCACCCCATTGAGTCCGACAAAGAGTTTGATGTCCACAAAAGTTTGTTTCTAGTCCCCCACGGAAGTGGAATCAAATGTGACGGAGGAAGTGATTGGACGAATCCAAGCTAGTTGTCAAACCAGAGAGGGCCATCTCCATAAATGCTAAAGTCATCCTCTTCATACTAGTGAGCATTTAAGAAACCAAGACAACTGACATGCAACCGTTGACAATAGACGCCCCCATGGATGCACTGACCACCAAGGTAGCCATATGCAAGCGCTAAATCAGACTCATAAGGATGACAATAAAAGATGTCATCACCATCATCGTCATCCTCGTTGATCTTCAAGGATAAGCCCATTAGGATCGGTAAGGATAGTGTTGTAAGTTTTTGTAGAAAGAAAACAATGGTTTCTTGCTTCTGTATTCGATGTAAGAAACATTACAAAAGATAGTTCTTTGTCTCGAGGAGCAGAAGAATGAAAGTATGTGTGTATAACTCGAAGGAATGGCGCTTATATATGACGCTCCTACTAACAGACTTAAGCAAATAAAAATTACATGTAAATGTCCTAAATGTTACACTCTAGGCTAGTACAAGGTGATACCTAAATATACATACTAGATATATCCCAATACCCCCCTCCCCCTCAAAGAGTGCATCCTTTTGTATCTCGAACCGGTGAAGGTGTGCTCTTTGTGCATGTCAGCCATTGTCATTTGCTTCGTGTAGACCCAAATCTGCAAAGGAATTGTAATAGCTCTTACCTGCCAAAGGTTTCGTCATGAGGTCTGCCAGCTGATGGGTGTTCGGAACATAGTGTACCTGTATCAAACCTGCTTGTAACTTTTCACGCACAAAGTGACAATTTATTTCAATATGTTTAGTGCGTTCATGAGAAACTGGGTTTCTTGCGATGTGTATAGCATCTAGGTTGTCACATTTTAAAGGGATTTTGGATATATTTGTGATTCCAATTTCATTTAGGAGTCTACTAATCCAGCTAAGTTCTCCTGTAATGTGTCACAGGGCTTTATACTCTACTTCAACAGAGGAGAGAGAATTAGTTGTTTGTTTATTAGATTTCTAGCTTAAGGGATAGCCTTCCAAAAATATGTAATATCCAGAAACAGATCTTCTGGTTATTGGGAAAGAAGTCTATTCCGAGTCACAAAAAGCTTCTAATTCGTATTCTGGTCTGTTATTGAAGTATAGTATGAAACCTGAAGTCCCCTTAATGTAGGATAGAGTTTGGTAAGCGACTTTGAGGTGTTCAGTGGTTGTTGTTTGTAGGAATTGGCTTAAAAACTGAACAACAAAGGCTATGTAGGGTTTGGTGTTGGTTTAGAAATTTATCTTACCTACAAGGCATCTGTAGATAGTGGGATTTTCTAGTTGGGGACCAGTATCTATGTAGAGCTTTATGTTGATCAGGAGAGGGGAAACAAATGCTTTAGTGTGCTGCATGTCAAACTCTTGCAAGAGTTTGACTTTGAATTTCTTGTCAAGCTCCTTTTTTAAACAATTCACTTCTCTTGTATCATTTTTGACAATCAGAATGTCATCCACGTATATTCCTAACAAGGTTAGGCTGTTTTTATAATTTTTGACGAAGAAAAAGTGGTCATTTTGAGAATGTTGGAAGCCTAAGCTTTGAAGGAAGTTGTCTAGTTTTTCAAGCCATTGACGGGAAGCTTGTTTTAAACCGTAGAGGGATTTGTGCAGCTTGCACACTTTATTTTCTCCATCCACCTTTAATCCATCGGCTATACTCATGTAAACATCTTCATGGAGGTCTCCATGAAGAAATGTGTTGTTTACATCGAGTTGGTCCAAGATCCAACCTTTTTTATTGCTATAATGATTAAGGCCCTAATTGTAGCTAACTTAATGACTGGAGAATTTTTTTTTCATAGTCCAAACCCTGTTTTTGGGTGAAGCCTCTAACAACTAGTCTGGCTTTATGTCTTTCCAAGGTCCAGTCAGCCCTAAACTTTAACTACTAAACCAACTTGCAACTTATTGGGCGTTTTCCTTTGGGTAATTCTACAATATACCAGGTTTGATTTTTTTGATTGCTTGAAACCCTTCATTCATAGCCTTGACCTAATTTGGGTCCTTACTCGCCTTTTTGTAGTTGGTGGGCTCGGTATGTTTGTGTAAACTTTAAATGAGCTTTTTTGTGTTTTAGGGTAGGGAGCAAGAGAGGATGGTTTTGGCTGGGATGTAGTCAGTTAGAGTGGTAACAGCTGTTTGGTTTAAGGTTTTTAGGTTTGTATGTTGCCGTCTTTCATTCAAAATGGTGGAGAATCTATCAGATTCGTTGACATTCATGGAGCATACATAATCATCATATTTTGATGGAGGCTTGTGTAACCGAGATGACCTCCTTAGGGAGGTGGTTTCTGTTGTGGTGTGTTCTGGTTCTATAACAGTGGAATGTTCTAGTTCTGTTTCACTGGTGTGTTCCTCTGTTTCACTAACAGGAGAGTGAGACATTTCTCTTATCTCAGGATGCTGAGACGTACAAGTGTCATCCTCATCATTGTAGGAAGAAGAAGGTAAGAAAATATCAGTATATTGCAGGTTCTTATGCAGAAGGTTTTTCCATTATGAGTTTCTCAAAGGAAAGATGTTCTTAAAGAATATCAGGTCACAGCTGGTTTTGATTTTTCCTAGGCTTGGAACAAGAACCTTGTGACCCTTGGTATTTTTGCAACCCTCAATATAAATACATATGGATGATCTACCATCAAGCTTGCTCCTTTTTGGATCTATGTTTGTGACGTAGCATAGACACCCAAAGGCTCTGATTTTATTGTAGTTAGGTTTGGTATTATACAATTTTTCAAAGGGTGTTAGATTTTGTGTGACCATAGTGGGCGTTCTATTAATGAGGTAGGTGGCCTGTTCAGCACAGTGCCCCTAATAGCTGTCGTCTAGACCAGATAGGAATAATAGTGCCCTAGCTATCTCCATCAAATGACCTTGTTTCCTCTCCATAACCCCGTTTTGTTGGGGTGTGAGAGGGCAGCTGGTCTCATGCACAATTCCCTTTGTAGCAATGAATTTTACTCCTTGTTATGACTTTCCTAGCTCCTTAGCATTGTCACTTCTAAGAGTTTTGATGTGTTTGTTCATCTGAGCTTCAACTAGATAGACAAAGGCTTTAATACTTTGCATTGCTTCAGATTTATGTTTAAGGAGGGTGACCCAAGTACCCCTAGTGTAGTCATCAACTATTGTAAGGAAATACTTGTTACCCTCTGCCGTTTCAGTTTTCATTGGCCCACACACATCAACATGTATTAATTCAAAAGGTGCTAGGGTTTTAGTTTCGGATGTAGGGAATTTTAGCGTTTTCCTTTGGCCTTATGGCAAATAGTGCAAGGAAAGTAAGAATCTACTAAGTTTTAAGGGATTTGTAAAGTTATGATTTGTTTTATCTTTCTCAAAGGCATATGCCCGAGTCTGTTGTGCCACAGCACAAAATCCTTTTCACCATTTACTTCAAACAGAACTTAGCTGTGCAGTCAATTCTTTTTTTATTCCCATCAAGCAGGGTGATTTCTTTAGCAGTATTTGCAGAAACACAATAAGTCAACAGAGATATACTACCGCTTATGTGTTCACTGGCTCCAGTATCCACAAGTTTTACAAGCCATTTATCGTGTCATTTTTGTTCAAAAACAAGCATGGTAGGGAGTTGACGAAACTTTCTGGGTTACCTGAAAATTTTTCGAAGCTAGCTTGCTGAATGAACCCGCTAGTATCTTTGCTTTGTTGGAGGAAATTCATCAAATCTTGCAGTTTTTCAAGATTGAAACCTCTCACCGGTGACTGGAGATTGGTGGTGTTGCTTGGTGAGGGTTTCGCTTCTTGCGCATCAGTGATTACGGATCCAATGCGCGCCTCCGTTGATTTCTTGTTTTCTCCTTCCAGAAATCCGATGAGCCACCAATAATTACCTCTTATGTGCCCCAGTTTTCTGCAGTTCCCACACTTTGGCTGCTCCTTTCTTGCTCCGATGGGCACCTTGTTCGTCGGTCACCCATTGTAATTTTTAGGGTTTGACAAATGCGTTCCGGTTTTTGATTTGTTGAAACTGGAGTTTTTTCCCCCTTTGTTGAATAAGGAAAATGTCTGCTCTTGTTCCTCCTTGGGTTCGTTTGCCCCTCTTTGCTGCTCCTCTTGAACGATGACCGAGAAAATTTCTTCCAATGTGGGAATCTCACTCATTGCGAGAATCTGGCCGAGCAAGTGAACGTACGTGGGATTCAATCCCATCAAGAAATGGATTATTTCTTCTTTTTCACTTTTCTTTGTCTGATTCTCTCTGGACTTGCAGGCGCCGCAACAATTGCAAGATTCCACGGGTCTAGCTAGGTCAAACCCCGCCCAAACTTCTCTCGACCTCATGAAATACTCGGTGACGAAATCTTGTCCTTGCTTCAAATTTGCGATCTGAATCTTTATATTATGTAGGGTTGCAAGATTTTTCTTCTTGAATCTATGGTAGAGCCACTCCCAAGTTTGTTAGGGGTCATCGTTGTACATGATATTGCATGCTATATTTGGAGCAAGGGAAGACATTATGCATGAGACAATCAGTGTGTTTGCCTTTTTCCATTGGGCCAGACATTGCGAATCTTCTACATTGGGTCGTGGGATGCTTCCGTCAATGAAGTTCAGTTTGTTTTTCACGTTCAATGTCATACATGTTGTCCACTTCCAACTTAGAAAGCCTTCGCCGGTAAATTTTGGAGCAAGCGACTACCCAGGCTATTCACGGGAATGAATGTAAAGGGGATGATTGGGATTGAGAGAAAGCGACACACTCTTCCCGGTACCAGAATTGGACTCTTTTTCTTTTCCTTTGTCGGACATCTTGTTAAAATGGGTGAAGGTGCTCTGATACCATGTCAGGTTTTTGCATAAAGAAAACAATGGTTTCTTTCTTTTGTATTCGATGTAAAAATGGAACCATTACAGAAGATAGTTCTCTATCTTGAGGAGCAGAAGAATGAAAGTATGTGTGTATAACTCGGAAGAATGGCGCTTATATATGTCGCTCCTCCTAACAGACTTAAGCAAATAAAAATTGTATGTAAATGTCCTAAATATTACACTCTAGGAAAGTACAAGGTGTTACCTAGAAATACAAACTAGATATATCCCAATAAGTGTAGGCAAATCAAACAGAAATAGCACCCAAGCCTAAAAAAACGGAATCAATGAAGGAAAATCAAAGAAATTGGCAATACGAAGAAGAAGGAAGAGAATTGAGGTTGCTAAAACATATAGGAAGTCCGAATTAAAGGGCGGTGAAGGCTCCTTCTGAAGGGAGAAAGATGAGATTACCTTGCGACCAAAGTTCAATAGGTAGAATAATGGAATAAAGAATTTTATACACTCCAACATGTGTAAATTGGTTCACCTTTTGAGTCTATGGTCGGTGAGAGGCAGTCTCGCTTCGGCGAGGGAACCTCCTTGTTATTGTACAATTTACAAAAGCCTAAGTTAGCATAAGATAATGAAAAATTAAACATGAGTGACCATGGGACAATGGCCCCATTCTTTTATGTGTTTATAAAAATGAGTTTATATCATTGGTTTACTTTTTCTCTCTAGATGTTATATATATATATATCAACTATCATATCAATTTTTCACTTTTGTCCTCTTACATAAATTTATTTCTATTTTTTCTAACTTCAGCTGACAAGTGACATTCATCTCTTAGTTGTCATCTTGTAAAACAATGAGATCAATGAACTAATTCATTGAATATTAAAAGTAATGAATACCGGTCAAACCGTACTAATTGTAGACACCAAAAATTCTCACCCCATAAAGCAAATTCTAGAATAAGAAATACAATAGGAGGGGTTGTCACCTTTCTTTTCAAAACATATTAACGTGTGTGCCAAAACGAAACCATCATTTTTGGTAAAATTCTTAAATCATTTTTCAAAGCATTTCAGGAAAATACAACTTTTTCGAAAATGAATTTCCAATGACAATACGGTTTTAAACCAGTCCCTTTCGTTTTATTCACTTATTTTATTATTACTTATTTGTTTATTTATTCAGTTACCCTTCTATTTTCATTTTGTTACATAATTATTTTATCATATTTTTTTGTTACTTTTATTTGTCTTCTAGCATTTACTTTTTATTTCATCATCCTCATTTTCATTGTTATTTCTATCACTTTAGGCATTTCTCACTATTATAATTTGTATATTTCATTTCATCGATAGTTCGATTAAACTTTCTCTCATTTTATTTCGTTATTT
Organism: Limonium bicolor; assembly: GCA_023374045.1. Lineage (NCBI taxonomy): Eukaryota > Viridiplantae > Streptophyta > Magnoliopsida > Caryophyllales > Plumbaginaceae > Limonium > Limonium bicolor. Next base: position 48,763,796 of record CM041782.1, read on the forward strand.
GTAAATCCTATCTCATTTACCATCACTTATACATATTTAATTCAATTTCTTTTTTTACATTCACTTGTATATTATCATATTGTAACACCCCGTCCTAAGCCAATCGTGGTTATCGCAAACTCAACAACATACTATAACGTCGCAGCTGAATTAAACCAACACCAGGACCTTGCTACGGTCTAAACAACAGAACATACCAAACTTTAAACATTTACAACCGCTAGTCCAAAATATACATACTAACCAAAACATCCACCAACCAAGTTTATAGTGTCTCAAGCGACAACATAACTTCCATAAGTCTTAATATCAACAGACGGGTGCACAGGCGCAACCCGTACTCAGAATAAAAGCCCGACCTAAGTCTAACCGCTCCTACTCTCAAGGTGAGTCTTCATGGGACGCTTACCTGAAAAATATAAACAACAGCCCCCGAGGGGGTCAACAAATTTGCTGGTACGATTCTCTCATGGCCCCAAGCTAACGGGACTACGACGACTAATTGTCGATAGCATGGAAACTGATTAGATACACAATCATAATATGAAGTGCAATAAAACAACAATCCACAAATGAACAAGCATAGTTCACACACAATGAACGACTTAAAAGTGTTCTCTTAACAGGTGAGTTAATCAGTTAACTCCTCAAGTTCCAATTCCACTTAACCTCAGTCCATCTTAGGTTACCTCAAGCTTAATCCTTATCTTAGTCGTAGAATACTAACCGTTCTTTAAATAGAAATGGTTGTATCTTACCTCAATGTTTATTTTGTCGGGTCAAAAGCAACCCTAGCCAATGAGCTATTAACTCCATTGGTTGTATAAACAACTTATCTTAAAATTTAGGATTTAGGTGATCCTATCGCACCATCTTAACTGCCTCCTACCTTGGACTGGAAATCCAATGTAGCTGAGCCGACATTCGACCCTAGGCAACAAGTCCGAAGACAAGTCCTTAAGCGGAAATCGGATCTGATTTAGATACTGACCCCCCTTTCCTTAACATGCATGATCGGAGTCAGTCCCGGATTTCTCACTCCCCTTAAGTTCCAGTTAGTGAAAGTCTTATAAACCATGTGTTAGTTAAACCTTAACGGGTATTAACCAACGGATACCGAAGTATAGTTCCTCTCCTCAATCCAATAGGTACTTAAACTTAGTTAGTAACTAATCTCAAGTCACGTATGTTAGTGTAAAGAAAACACAACACAATGAGTGCAATAACACCGGTTGCATGCTTTATCTTGTTTTAGTCATAGCAAATAAACAGATAGCACACAAGCTGAGGGACACCTCGTTAGCAAGCAGGTCACAAGAAAACTGTACCGTTCACCGTCGGTTGTCCCGGTTGTTAAATTCTCTTCTGGTTCCAAACTTCGTAAAACATTCATCCATCTTGGATTATTAACTACTCATACATTACTCAACTTATTTAATCAAAAAAGACCCCCACCTAAAACCACTTAAGTCTTACAAACTTAACCTTAACCATTTTAAAATCCTTTACTTAACTTAATCCCTTATGTCCTTATATTCTTATCTTTCTTTTCATCGTTGCCCTCTTAATGGCTTACTACTAATACCTCTTATCATTCTTAATTTTTTTTATATATTTATGGGCCGACCGACCCTACCGACCGACCCTACCCAGGGTCGGTCCATTCCAGAGACATTCTGGTTTGAAAAAATTCCCACTCGACCGACCTTGCCAAGCGTGGTCCTAAGGTCGGTCCATTCCAGTAACATTTTTCCGTCTAAAAATTTTGCCCCGACCGACCTTGATAAGTTCGGTCCCAAGGTCGGTCCATTCCAGAAACATTTTGTTCATTGTTTTTCAGCCCGACCGACCTTGTCCATGGTCGGTCCTAAGGTTGGTCCATTCTAGAGAGTTTCCTGCGTGTGTATTTTGAGCCTGACCGACCTTGCCAAGGTCGGTCCTAGGGTAGGTCGGCTCTAGAAACTTATTTCTAAGTGTTAAATTCACCCCAAACCTCACCACAAGTGTTCTAATGTGTTCCAACATCATTTAGGCACTTAAACTCATCTTTGAACATTCCTCTAAACTCATTAACTCACCCACCAAAGATTCTCTTAACCATTTACTCAATCCTTACAAAACTCCTAACACTTAACATTTAATTCCTTACATTTACAACATGTAAATTACCTAAAACTTCGACTAACCAAAGTGTTCCCTCCTTAACAATTTGACCATTCCATAAACACCATTATTCCTCCTTATTTCATTTACCAAAACTTCCTCGAGTCATATCCTCTAGTTCTCACCTAAGTCATTTCAAGGTTTTTACACCTTATTTCCTTCCAACTTTGAACAAGTTTCCTAACTTCTCTTCTCAAGGTTTTGGTGCCTAAAATTCACCATTGTAACCCCTAGTTCCCCTAGTCATACCTAGGTCATCCTAATTTCTCAAGAACACCTCAACTCATTCTTTTCATCAAAACAACTCCTAAAGTTTCCTAGTGCACCCTTATTCATAAAATCTTCTTAGAACATCTTAAACACCAAGTTTCTTCACCAAATTTTGACATGGCTTACCTAGTATATTACTACACCCAAGCACTTAGACTTTTCCCCCTTTAAACAATTATGAACACTCAAATCCTTAATACACAATCTTAGCACACAAATCACACCCCAAACTACACTACATCACAATATAGTGCATAAACTTAAATTGTTTGGCACTTAGGCCCTTAAATGACTTGGCTCTTAGGCCCTTAAGTGCATAAATCTTAAACACTGAATTTCCACAATATATATAGCCTTTGACCTGCAAATACATACAACAAGGCTCCCATTGCAATATAAATGTTCTTATAATTCACCTTAACATTGTTTATCTATCTCCTTTCTCATTTTCTCCTTAGTCACAAGTTCTCAATATAATCATGTTCCTTCTCCTAAGTTTTATAACCCTTTCCTAATGTAAACTCTAAGCTAAACTTATCATGTATCTAAATCTCATCCCCTTAAACAATAAAACACCTTAAGGTAAGACATTTACCTTGTTCTTTTACAAGCTTCACAAACTTTCCTCCTTAGGCTTTTCCTTGAAAAATCTCGGTCACCAACTTAATTTTCCTTGCCAATGTTCTAATCAATCCACAATAACTCCAATGAGTGTTAAATAATACACTAACCTTAAGGAACCATACCTAGGTTAAAAATATGCTTTAAGGTATTAAAATGAATATTTTACCTTGGATACTTAAGGTAGGCTTGGATATGAATCAAGAAGGACCTCTTCTAATCCTTGGATATTAGAAAACAAGCTAGAACAAGGCATAAAAATAAAGCCCCATGAGTGGTAATTTTCGGTAATGGAGGAAAGTGATGGAATGATGATTTTTCTTGTACTTTCCCTACCTTAAGAGAATGGAGAAGCTAATAGACTCCTCAAGCTTATTTTTCCTCCTCTAATGGCGGTTTGCCTTGGCACCAAAATGAAGTTTTTGGATATTTGGAAAGATGGAAAGAAAGAGCTTAACCTAACTAAGAGTAATATGTATTTTGTTTTGGATTTGGAGTTGAAATGAACAAGTTATAGGCAAGGCAAGATGGAGGTAGCATGGGGGCGGTTATTATGTGAATGGAGAAGGGAAGAAGATGGTGAAATCGGTGGGAAAAGAAGAGAATGAAGAGATGAGGAGAGAGGTATGTAAACGTAAGATATTTATGTTAAAAGCAAATAATACTCTCTTTATTTCCCTCCTCTTTTTCTAATATTGCTATCTCATGTGGTGACTCACCACCCTTAGAAAACCTGCCCCCTTATTAAATAATGCTAGTCATGGTCTTTGTTGACCAATTAGTTAAACTAAATTGAATTAAAGCTAAACTAGGTAGTATTTGGGCACTATTCACAAATTAGTGCACATATTTATGAAATTTTTGATTTCCCATTGATTTAGACTTCCTAATGTGTTACTAAGCAGTACACAAGTTGATTAAGGAGTAATCATGGGCATTTAGCCACTCAAAACCCCTTTCTAAGACAATTTTTCAAAAATGTGCTTTAAGAGTCCTTAAAGCACAATTTGTTTTTTAACTTGTTTTTGAGCTTGATTTCCTTCATTAATTGATTTAAAATGACCAATTGGATGTTACTAAGGTCTAATAATGATATTTGGGTGCTAACCCAAGTTACTCCAAGCTTAGAGCATGTTTTTACTTAAATTGCTCTTATGGTGTTTCCTTGTGTTTTCTTTGGTTTAAATTGTTTCCTAATGTTTATAAGGCATTATTTAGCCTTATTATATCTTAGTTCATCATCTAAACACCATATCTAGGTTTGGGGTATTTCAGTAGTAATATTTCATTATTTCATGTACATATTATTCTTTTATTTCATTTACTTAAATACTTTATGATCTTTTCATTTTTTATATATACATTCCATCATTTCAAGACTCTTAGGAAGAAAAAAATCCTAGAACTTCTTCGTCTAATTGTAAATTTTCATTTTAAGCAAATACGTTTTTAAAGAATTCATTCAGTTTGGATCAGGGCTTTAGTATTATTTCTCACATTTTCATATTGAGATTTGTTGTTATAATTGGTTAGTGCTATGATAAGGATAACCATGCACCTCGAGTTCAAATCCAATTGCAAAGAAATCTTAAAGAAGTGCTTTTATTGTTTGTTTATGATCAACCCCAGCACTAAATGATATTTAGCCATTCATTGCGCATTTACATCTGTAATTTGCGTCAGCTCAATTGGTTATGCACTCTGCAAGGGAAAATGGAGGTCAGGGTTTTGAATCCCGTCCTGTGCCTCTGAAGCATTTTTTTTACTCTTTGACTAGACTGCATTAAATGCGGCTTAGGCCATTTTTGACCACGGGTCAAACTAAGCCCATATTACTAAAAATATGGTCCAGCCCTTTCACTTCTATACACAAATAAAGCCCATAATCAATCAAAAACCCTAATCATCTTCCCTATAAAACAACAACTCAAAAATCCTCAAAAAAAAAAACAGTGGCCGCAACCCCAGCCCTCTCTTTCCCATTACGGTCTTCTTCATTCTCTCGATCGCCATATACTGACTTTCTTCCTCAAGATCGAAACTTCGATCGGTCTCCATCATGGTCTTCTCCCTTCATCTATTCTCGGCACCTGAAAAAAACCTAGCAACTCCATCGATTTTCTTTCCCAAAGCTCTATCTTTGAACTCGAAAGTTCCTCCACATCTCAACGCAGCCGTCACCCATTCAACTGACTCACTGCCTCTCCTTCCTCATTCGCCATCGATCGAAATTTACAACTCTACTGTCATTTTTATCACTATCAAGACTGGCAAACTGAAGAAAAGGAGAAGCAGGCAGTGGCCGATTTTCTTTCCTCTTTCAGTCCTCCCTTTCCTTGTCGGTCTCCTCGAAAGCAGAGGTGATCGGCGGTCGATCCCAAACTTGTTCACACGACTAGAGTACTGAGATTTGGTTCCAAAAAAGATTTATCGTTTCCCCTGGTTTCATTTATTTTCTGTATGTCTGTTAATATGCACCGTATTTTTCTGTAACCCTTTATTCGATTTGGAGTTTTGTTCCTGAACTCCCATCCTCCATCGTCACTTGGTTCAAACTCGGTTATCTTACGGGTTAATGCTTTCTATTTGCTTTGTTTACGTGCTCTCCACAGGAACATGCTTTGTTTTTCTTGAGTATTTATTTCTGAACTGAATGAGACTAACCTGTAATAAAGTGTCTTATGCAGAGAGATTCGAGTCTCCGTATGTACTGATTTGAGTCTCATACGGGTTTTATCCAGGATGGGAACTACTATAGCCCTATGTTTTTTCTTGTTTATTTCGTATTATTCATTTTGAATACATTCAGAGACTAACCTGTAACTAATCTTATCTTTTATGGTGATTTTCTTTCTTGTCTCTTAAGTCCTTTGTAGGAATTGTTAGCAACTTCATCCCGGTACTTAAATTTTCAACCAAGTAGCTTTGGATTTGCTTATTAGATGTCTGTAATGGTGGTTTTGATCTATGATGTGCTATTGATTGATCCTCCCATTTTTCTAGTTTTAAAAGCTATGCCTTCTGAAAGTCACATTCAGGCTGGATTTCTGTTATTATCTGTTCTGCTTGTGTTCAACGATTAGGCTTCGGTTATTGGACTTATTTCTCTGGTGTTTCATGCTTAGTCTGGCGAAGAGTAGTTCCTTTTATTTAATTAAAAACCATAGATGTTCTGGTCACGTTTCTTGCTTAGGGTTCAGTTGGCAAGTGTTTAGGCTTAGCGTTTGATGACCGAAAAGAAAAAAAAGAAAGGGGACCAAGTCAGAGTAAATAACTGAGGATTGAATTTGAATAGAGAGGCAGAAAAGTATTAATCCCAATCGACTGTTGTATTTGAGTAATGTAAATGGTTTTGTTAGTTTCCTTCTTTTGTTAGTTTGCAAATGGTCCAACCGCTTAATAAAGCATGCCTTTAGAACCTTTATTTGGATAAAAAAAATAAATAGAAGTGAAAGGAAGTGACAGTATAATCTGAATTTCATCAATCGGTCAACCGAGTTGTTTTTTTTTCTATTTTTTTCGATTAGCAGTTTTGTCAACTTCAACTTACCATGATTGTCTGATTTAATTCTTCCTCATGTATATAATGTCTTATATATTTCATTGCAGTTTATTGTTTACTTCTACTATTTCTAACTATTGTTAAGCCTTAGTTATAACCCTTAATGTAACACCCCAACCACCACCGTACACTTAACATCAAACTGCAGCGGAAACCTCAACTCATCATATTACTTAATTCAATGGTGTTACACGCCGTTAACCACCCACGTGGCTAACAAGGCTAATACATGTACATTGTATCGGTCTGATGGACTAGATTCCCGAGCACTACACAATACAATCCTTATCCCATTACCAACAATTATTATACACAAACACTCCCACTGTACCGAGTGTTTACAAACTAATGCCGATAACAATTTCGGTCTTACTACGCCTACAGTACATACTCAATTTAAATGGCTACCCATGTACAGTCAGCTACCCCGTCCTACTCTCGAACGGCTTCCAGCTCCTTGTACCTGAAATAGAAAAGGAGAGAAAGGGTGGCCCCCAAGGGGCTCAGCACCTTTGCTGGTATGGTAATCCCGCAGCCCACATGCTACCGGGCCACGCACAACTAATTGTCGTCTTAGCATGCAGTTGATTATATTTAAATCATGCATACAAGCCATAAACATACAACACATAACATTTCGCCTCAATGGGCTCAACCTATAACCAACACATCCACACTTAACCAACCATACAATGATTCCTTAAACCCTAGAGTGGCTCTCCTCTGAAACGGAGCTACTTCCTTAACGAACGACATGTACCCATTAATCGGGTTATCCTTAAACGCCTCTTGTCACAAACTGGGATTCATTTCCATGATCCACACACTCCATATCCTACAACATATCTCATTCCTCACATAACAAACATAACAAACCTTTCTTGTTTCGACGTACACATGACAACATCGCATTCATTTAAAACACCCAATATATATATATATATACCATAGCATAGCAAGGGAATTTGCATAGCATCATAACATTACATAACACCATAAAATCGGTTCTCACAAGGAACCTTCCACCATAGTTAGTATACCATGTGAGCCTAGGGATTTTTGCCAATCCCATGTTAAGCTCGTTACCACGTTACCGTCCGGTTATATAGAACGGTTAACTTATACCCAAGGTGTGTCGGATATAGTAATCCCAAGCACACCGAAATAACATACGTATGCCCCTGTGGCCCGACGTGAGTCAGTGACTAGCTTTGGATAAGCTAAGGGAAGGTAGAAACCAATTTGGAATACCACCTATACATACACCAAGAGAGCCGAACCGGATATGATATCGACTCCCATCCATCACACGCGTGGCCGGAACAACCGGACCCTCACCCCCCATTAGTACACATACACTTAATAATAAGTAGTTAGAGATCCATTATGGAGCCTACCACATCCACACACCATACGGTATCATGACCGAGTTAAGCACACAAGGGAGGTTCACACACTTGCATACAACAACGATATCCAACTAACTCACACATAGCCGTGGTTAGAACGTTCCCAAGGTTTGGGTCGTTAACTCCGAATACCGATCACTCATGTGTTCCTAGATTTGGTTAGCTAAGGTTTAACACATATTTGAGGTTAAATGGTATCGGAGGCCAAATTCGCCACATAAATGAATTACTATAAACTCATTACATGTTTTATCTTACAAGTGGCAAACACTCAGTAAAACATATTGGCATACAAGCCGGTGTAATCCGGTAGGACACAGGTTGCAAGAAAACCTACCTGTCACCGGAGTCCACTTTACCACGTCCACTTATGTTCCTCGAGCAATTCTCGAACAACTGTTAACATCACATGTGTTTTTATTAACATCGGGGTTTGCTTGATTATTACTGTCTAATGCTTAACTTTCCCCGTTAACTTAGTTACACAACTTCACTTTTTAACTTATTTTACTTTCACATTTATTACAACTTTTCACCTATTTAATTGTCATTAAAACTCACCTAACATGTCCTTAACAACCTTTAAACATCATTACCTATCAATCCCCATCATTACATATCATTTCATAACCTTAACCATGTTTTTGGTCCGACCGGACTTGCCGACCGGACTTGTCCATGTCCGGTCGATTCCAGAACATATTTCCGTCAAAATTTTTCTACTCCGACTGGACTTGTAAGTCCGGTCCTATGTCCGGTCCATTCCAGAAGCTAATTCTCGCAAGGTAAACTGGGCCCGACCGAACTTGCAAGTCCGGTCGCAAGTCCGGTCTGCCCCAGATCTTTGTTTTCCTTTTTACATTCAACTCCAAACTTCACCCCATATATCCTAGTATGCCCTAGCCTCATTTGGGCACTTCAAACACACCTTAAGATATCCTTAAACACTCACAAAACTCTTTTTCTAATTCCTTAAACCTTTACTTATATCTTCACAAAATTTCTAACACTTACAATGTTTTCTCCTAGTTTTTCAAGTGGTGTTTCTTCCTTAATAACCTTTATACCAAAGTGTTTCCTCACCATCATAACATCATCTCCCAAGCATCTTCTCTTACTAACCAAATCTTCTCTTTCACAACTCCTTAAAGTTCCTTTCTCAAAACCTTATCTATACATTATTCCCACCTTGCACATCACATAACCTAAACCTTAAACAAACTTCTTCAAGACTTTAATACATTCTCAAAACACACATTGAATTCCTAGAACCTCCAAGATAACACCTAAATCCTTGCATCACTCTAAATCACCTTAATACTTGTTTTCTTCTCAAGTAAACATTTATTCACTTTAACACTTCCTAGTTCATCAAAACCATTTTAAAACACTTAGATCTTCTTACACATTTTCCCAAATTTGGCCATAGCTTCTCTTGTATATACTCACATCCAACCACTTAGGTTTTTACCTTATTTCATTCAAGAACACCTAAAATCCATCAAACACATTTTTATACACAAGCTTCACACATTTAGCACTACATCACAATATAGTGCATAACTTAAATTGCTTGGCACTTAGGCCCTTAAACAACATGGCTCTTAGGCCCTTAAACTGCATAAACTAAACACTGAATCTCCACAATATATAAGCCTTTGACCTGCAAATACATACACCAATACAAATGTTCTTTTACTAGTCTCCTTGAGAACACTTTACTAGGTCATTCACCATTTGCTCTTTAGGTAGTTTTAACAAGCATTATAAGCTTATTTCTCCTAGCATTAAACCACATTAAGATAGCACATTTACCTCTTTTCCACTCAAACTTCTTTCTTGTTTCCTCTAAAACGATTAAGGCATTTCATTCCTTGTCAACTTCTAAACACTATACCGACATTGAAATGAGTATATAAGCTTTAAGCTTCATCTCATTGTAAACCCAGGTTTACATTATTTCAAAACATTAATGTAGTTGTTTTACCTTAATCTTTGAAGGGTTTGAATATCTATGAAGAGAGGACTCCACCTAGTCCTTGAAAGATTCAAATGGAGCTAGAACAAAGCAACACAAGGAGCTCCATCAATGAATATTTCGGTCACACACAAAACATGGAGGAAACTTGATTTTTCTTGAGATTCCTTCCTAGAAGCAAAGGAGATCAATAAATGTGGAAGACAAGCTCAAGCTCCATCAATGGTGGGAACTCCATGGCACCGAAATGCGGGCTCTTGAAGTTTTTGAGAAGATAGAATGAAGAGCTTGATGAGAGGAAGAGATATGGTGGTGTGTTTTTTTTGATTGGTTAAGTGAGCCAAGAAATATTGGCAATGGAAGATGGCCTTTGGTGCTGTTGCTGTAGCATTACCGTGAGAACAGAAGGAAGAGAGGTAGAAGAAGGCTAGGAACCGGCTTTGTTAAATGAAGGAGGAAGGGAGAAATGAGATTGGTTTTGCTTTAAGGATATTATAACTTAACGCAAATAGTAACATATGAGTCACCTTTATTTTACTAACAAGTTAACATGTTTGGTGACTCATTACTACCAAAACCGGGCCCCTTATTTAGAAGGGTATTAATAGTCTTTGTTGACCAATTTAAACTACTTTATAACATTATATGTTACAACTAGCTTATAAAAATCACTATTCACAAAACAGGCACATAGGAAGTGAAATTTTGTTTCCCATTGATATAGCCACCCAAATGTGATACTATATAGTACACATGTTAATAAAGAGTAATTATGGACATTTAGCCATTCAAAAACTCATTTACAAGACAATTTTCAAAACGTGCTTTAAGATCCTTTAAAGCAATTTGTGTTTTAACTTGTTTTCAAGCTTGGTTTTCTTTTAGTAATTGATTAATATGCTCATAACATATAAATAAGGTATAGGTATGACCATTAGGTCTATACAAATTTATCCCAAGCTTAGAGCACATTTTAGCCCATATTGACCTTAAGGTATTTATTTGTGTTTTGTTTGGTTCATTGTCTACCAAAGTTCCTAAGGAATTAATTAGCCTTATAAAGTCATAAATAACATTATCAAGTCTTGGTAGGCTCTTTGGGTCCTAACCAAGTTCAACTCCAAGCTTAGAGCATGTTTTTGCTCAAACCGTGTCTTAGTGTTTTATTGTGTTTTACCATGGTTTAAATTTCATTTATATTTCTAAGGCACTTTTTAGCCTTTAAATACCATAGTTTAACATTTACAAACATACCAAGGTTTGGGGTATTTCAATCTACCCCCCTTAAAAGAACTTCGTCCTCGAAGTTCACATTTCCTCGCATCATTGGGTTGGAATACGGGAATTACTTATAGCCATAAAACTTCCATTACCAACCACCCTTTACATCCAACCTCGGACTTAATGGTCCGGGCAACATATCCACATTATACATAAAATATCATACTCACATGGTAACCTCGGACTTAATGGTCGGGTACCTCCACCACACTTGCACCTATACAATATCCCTCAGACTCTTAGGTCTGGGTGACATAACCACATTTGGACTCGTAGGCCCGGGTAACACAATCAATTCAGAACCCACTCACATTAGAACTCAAGGTCTAACATAATATTTATTACTTATTCCACACAACATGTCTTAGCATGTATATCAAACAGAAATACCTTTTCCATCTCTCCATGGGTTCGAATCCCACGTTGAGTACATATACACTGTGATCCCGCAGAACCCGGTCGCGATGGACACCTTCTGGTCCCCGTTCCTTTGGGAGATCAAAACATTCACTTAATTTTTAACATATATACTTCTCATGTCACCGGTCCGAAGACAAAGGCTCATACGTCCTCAGCTCGTGAGCAAGTACTACCAAAAAATATTCTTTACTAGGTTAAGTATAAGAAGATCTTTTATTCAAATATTAATCGATTGTTTGAAAACACCAATTGAAAATCCTTTTGAAAACACCATACAACTCCAAGTCCAATTTATGCTCCTTGTATTTTTTAACATGGTTGTTTGTGACCACTTACAGGGAGCTTCAAGAGTCATCCAACCCTGATGTGATCAGCATCAGTGTTGAACTATCTTTCCACCCCAATTTGTGTTCGGCTTCCCTTGATCTCATGATAATCAAGTTTCACCTCCCACTTCTTTTTCAACCAACAATTAATTCAAGCATATCCATTTTCCATCTTTAAATCCTTCTAGTCATAATCATTACATCTCCAAGGGATAGAACTCCGTCTATCAATCTTCACCCAAATCCAACTTAATTCAAGTTACCTAGGAAATTTAATTCTCACTAGGTTCTATGTCGGTCTTATACCCCTCATAAATCACAACACTGTATATATACAATATTTTTTTATCAAAATACAATACATGGTTTACATTTATGCACCGTCGGGGTTTTAGTTCCCCGGGAGTTTCTTTACTCCCTTCCACTAGTACTTACACACTTCCCACAATGGTATTCGCATCTTCTGTGCGCAATTACCACAATTTAACCACAAATAAATGCGTATGTTTATATAACACACGCGCAACCATCATAACAAATCATTTTGTGCTATGCACAACCCAGTTCACGTACACTTGTACGGTAAAACACACTAAGTGGTTTTGCGCTCTACCCCCCTTAAAAGGGATTACGCCCACGTAATCAATCACTGAGCATTAGCTTAAAATGTTCTGCCGTCGTGAAGTGTTTTAACTTCCACGCGGTCTATTACACAATGGATTCTGATTAGAGGATCTGAACCATATTAGCGGTTTAGTTCCTAAACCAAGAATTCGCATTGGAGTTGTAACTCATAACCGGTTTCGGTCCTGGCCTGTAAGGCTTCTAGGCATTGATGACTAGCCATCCATTCATATTCACAATGTATATTCGGCATTTGATGCATGGGTCTGCTGCGCCATTCAGATAATTATAGGGCTAGTTTGCCCCATTCGTTACTGTTACTGTATTGTACATCTCCAATGTATTACCCTTATCTTGGGAAGGATGGTTTCTCAACCGACGCATGGTGTCTCTTACCCTGAGCGAATTCGGTGAGTTTCAAAACTTTCCATCCACTTCTCCAATAGCTTACAGCGTAAACTACTATGTAATTCACAATGATTGACTTGCTTCTACCGACTTACTGTCGGTTGAGATTGAGCTACTACCTAGTGTGTAGTGCTCTCTCAGCTAATTACAACATTTGGGGTATATTCCATACCGATATTTGGCATTTAGTGCCACTGTTATCACTTATTCTTAACCATACCTCCACATTTGGTTTCGTACAAGTACTCTTCCATTGGTATGACCTTGCATTTCCTATGCATCGGCCATTATAATATTATTCCTTCACAATTACCATGCCTCTGATTCCTAGCTATCTCACTTGATCATTACTGCGCAAGAGCAATACCAAAACACTCAGTCATACAGAGTGCAGAGGCGTAAACTCTTGACAGTAAATCTCTCATGCGATTGCGATAGGAATTTTCACTGTGTTTCACTGAAATCCTTATCACCTAACACTTGCCACCGGCTTACTGCTCGGTTCGTTTGCTATCACTTACTGTTGTATCTCCACTGGGGTTAACTCACAACTCTGCTTATTTATCATACCATCACTTAGCAATACTTATACAACGGTCGCTTATTGCACACCGTATCCTCTTCCATTATATAGCATCAACTTATACTGTATCCGCTATTATATTAGCTTCCGCTATTACGCTAGGTTTATCTGGCCACTTATTGGCTGATTTTTGAATATATTACTATTTTTCCCTTGAGCGTTGTTCGCTACACATTTAGCTTCACACACCTATGGTGATTGCTACCAAACTTATTACTCTTCCTGTGTACACAACTGGTACGAGCACTTCTTTTCGTGTTATTTTATTCCAATCATCCTGGGGTAATAACAACGTGGTCCATACTCCACATATTTCTTGTACTTGATTCACATAACTACCGCTTCTGCGGTCTCACAATATCGAGAGGTATCCCCACTCTTAATGCAGTGGTTCGCTTACCACTTTAACCACTTATACAACATAAACTTCTACAATCAATCGAATTTATATAACATATCTTGCTTATGGCTTATAAGCCTTATTTGCCTTGAGCTGGGCTCATTGTAGGCTGTCCACACATATGTACTTCTCTGTACCACATTACATGTTTAGAGGTTGTAGTGGGCTCCATGACAAGGTCGTTGCATTCCGTTTCCTTTCATGGGATGCCCCTTAGGTTTGCCCGTCCGTCTCCTGACAACTTATGTCTAAACTGGGTGTTAATTTCAACCCTTGCGTTTCTGTCATGCATTTCGTTCAACAATTGTTGATGCGCACACCCTTCAAGGATTTCTCCTGGGTGTCGTTAAGTTATGCCTTTACATCTGGTTCACAGTTATTGGTACATTCAGTTAGCCACACCTTTTTGCGTTCTTCACTGGTTATTATCTTCTTCTGGTTATTATCTTCTTCGGAATTTCATCCCGTCCATTGCACTTTACTGTGTCCACATTAGGCATCTGCCTTGCCCTGCTTTCCAGCTATCATGCTTGTTCCTGGGGATCCTTAAGTCATATAAGCTGTCTTTACATTCAGTTAGTGCACTTCGCACCTCCTGACTCTTAAACATTTCCTTGAAAGGAATTCACTAATTCCTTTAGTTCGTTAACTTAACTGAGTTCCTTAACTTCAACCATTCCTTGTAATCTCTAGCTCTCGTTTGATTTATACTGCTGACCGTAGACGGAGTCGACTACTTCCCGTGTTTCGGACTCTACTCGTATACATATATGGGGTATCATACTGATACATTACTACTTACCCAACTAACCTATAAGTAGGTCTGTCAGGCCCACAGGCTCCTATCGGAGTGCGGTCGTCCCACAACACAGTTGGTACACTTGTAGTGTCCGTCACACCTAGGTGAAGTATTCTGTTGCTAACTCCCTTATATTGTCCCGTGACAATATTCATTCCTTGCTTCCCGAACTTAATCGAGGGAAGGTTTATCCACCGTTGTATCCTTGTCAATTGCCCCTGGTTTCACTGGTTTGGTTTAAAAGAAGGTTGGAAAGAAAGAAGTGTTGGTTTGAAAGAAAATCTGGTTTTAAAAGAAGGGGTTTGAATAAATTTGGGTTTGAAAGAAAATTTTCATGGTTTCACAACATCTTCTTACCTTAGCCAAGTCTAGCTTCTTGCTGACTGGTGTGTTTCCAATTGCAGAGGTTAGGCTAACAGGCCCTTCCACTGTTATGACAATCACATTTAACTTATGGTACTTTTCCAAGTACTTTGTAGTGGTTATGATTTTCCCGAACAGCCCTGTTATAGCAGCACTTGCTATGGCAAGTGCGCCATGCTAACTGGCTATCGGTTTAACACATACCGGTTGTGGTATTGTTTTTATCCGTACTGTCATCAGTGACCTTGTTGGCCCTTACTGATCTTACAATCTTGATAATAACTCCTCTAGGTGACTTCTCACTGTCTTCACACGACGATCATCAACTAGGGTGTTTCCCATTCTGGAAGACCCCCTTTTCCTTAGTATTGTATTCTCTTGTAGTCCGTTCCATGTATTTGGGCACTACGTTGTAGTTCCCTTGCCGGTTGGTACACCGTTGGTGTATTATTTATCAACGGTGGTCCCGTAGACACTCGTCTCGGGTTTCACTAATCCACTTCTTGCCTGTTGCACGGTCGGTGCGTTGCAAGCTGGTTACTCTCGACTGCTTTGCATGTCGACCCAGGTTGCCGGAAATTCTATTCTCTTATACACAAAATCCTTCATTCTTCGCTACTAAATGCGGTTAACATTGTTCAGATGGAGACCGTCTCCGGGATTCCCAGTTTTCGGGATCTACCGTATAACAGGTTCTCCGTACCTCTAGAGGTACATAATAACAGCCAGATCGGGTATTCCCGAGTAAGAGAGGACTTCCATCTCTCTGGCGTTGTTGCCCAAGTTATAAAACAGGGATTGTGGAGGGTGGGAAGGATATAGTAGGTTTCCAGTATTCACTGGTAGTTCCTTTCTAGCGTACCTCTCACGCTATCACTCAACCCTTAACCCAAAGTACTTAAATCCTAACTCGGTACTTCCTAAGCTCGGTAATTCAGTCATCAGAGCGATACTTCGCTCTGATACCACTTTTTGTAACACCCCAACCACCACCGTACACTTAACATCAAACTGCAGCGGAAACCTCAACTCATCATATTACTTAATTCAATGGTGTTACACGCCGTTAACCACCCACGTGGCTAACAAGGCTAATACATGTACATTGTATCGGTCTGATGGACTAGATTCCCGAGCACTACACAATACAATCCTTATCCCATTACCAACAATTATTATACACAAACACTCCCACTGTACCGAGTGTTTACAAACTAATGCCGATAACAATTTCGGTCTTACTACGCCTACAGTACATACTCAATTTAAATGGCTACCCATGTACAGTCCGCTACCCCGTCCTACTCTCGAACGGCTTCCAGCTCCTTGTACCTGAAATAGAAAAGGAGAGAAAGGGTGGCCCCCAAGGGGCTCAGCACCTTTGCTGGTATGGTAATCCCGCAGCCCACATGCTACCGGGCCACGCACAACTAATTGTCGTCTTAGCATGCAGTTGATTATATTTAAATCATGCATACAAGCCATAAACATACAACACATAACATTTCGCCTCAATGGGCTCAACCTATAACCAACACATCCACACTTAACCAACCATACAATGATTTTAAAACCTAGAGTGGCTCTCCTCTGAAACGGAGCTACTTCCTTAACGAACGACATGTACCCATTAATCGGGTTATCCTTAAACGCCTCTTGTCACAAACTGGGATTCATTTCCATGATCCACACACTCCATATCCTACAACATATCTCATTCCTCACATAACAAACATAACAAACCTTTCTTGTTTCGACGTACACATGACAACATCGCATTCATTTAAAAACACCCAATATATATATATATACCGTAGCATAGCAAGGGAATTTGCATAGCATCATAACATTACATAACACCATAAAATCGGTTCTCACAAGGAACCTTCCACCATAGTTAGTATACCATGTGAGCCTAGGGATTTTTGCCAATCCCATGTTAAGCTCCGTTACCAACCTCGTTACCGTCCGGTTATATAGAACGGTTAACTTATACCCAAGGTGTGTCGGATATAGTAATCCCAAGCACACCGAAATAACATACGTATGCCCCTGTGGCCCGAGAGTGAGTCAGTGACTAGCTTTGGATAAGCTAAGGGAAGGTAGAAACCAAATTGGAATACCACCTATACATACACCAAGAGAGCCGAACCGGATATGATATCGACTCCCGTCCATCACACGCGTGGCCGGAACAACCGGACTCCTCACCCCCCATTAGTACACATACACTTAATAATAAGTAGTTAGAGATCCATTATGGAGCCTACCACATCCACACACCATACGGTATCATGACCGAGTTAAGCACACAAGGGAGGTTCACACACTTGCATACAACAACGATATCCAACTAACTCACACATAGCCGTGGTTAGAACGTTCCCAAGGTTTGGGTCGTTAACTCCGAATACCGATCACTCATGTGTTCCTAGATTTGGTTAGCTAAGGTTTAACACATATTTGAGGTTAAATGGTATCGGAGGCCAAATTCGCCACATAAATGAATTACTATAAACTCATTACATGTTTTATCTTACAAGGTGGCAAACACTCAGTAAAACATATTGGCATACAAGCCGGTGTAATCCGGTAGGACACAGGTTGCAAGAAAACCATACCTGTCACCGGAGTCCACTTTACCACGTCCACTTATGTTCCTCGAGCAATTCTCGAACAACTGTTAACATCACATGTGGTTTTATTAACATCGGGGTTTGCTTGATTATTTACTGTCTAATGCTTAACTTTCCCCGTTAACTTAGTTACACAACTTCACTTTTTAACTTATTTTACTTTCACATTTTATTACAACTTTTCACCTATTTAATTGTCATTAAAACTCACCTAACATGTCCTTAACAACCTTATAACATCATTACCTATCAATCCCCATCATTACATATCATTTCATAACCTTAAACCATGTTTTTGGTCCGACCGGACTTGCCGACCGGACTTGTCCATGTCCGGTCGATTCCAGAACATATTTCCGTCAAAATTTTTCTACTCCGACCGGACTTGTAAGTCCGGTCCTATGTCCGGTCCATTCCAGAAGCTAATTCTCGCAGGGTAAACTGGGCCCGACCGAACTTGCAAGTCCGGTCGCAAGTCCGGTCTGCCCCAGATCTTTGTTTTCCTTTTTACATTCAACTCCAAACTTCACCCCATATATCCTAGTATGCCCTAGTCTCATTTGGGCACTTCAAAAACACCTTAAGATATCCTTAAACACTCACAAAACTTTTTCTAATTCCTTAAACCTTTACTTATATCTTCACAAAATTTCTAACACTTACAATGTTTTCTCCTAGTTTTCAAGTGGTGTTTCTTCCTTAATAACCTTTATACCAAAGTGTTTCCTCACCATCATAACATCATCTCCCAAGCATCTTCTCTTACTAACCAAATCTTCTCTTTCACAACTCCTTAAAGTTCCTTTCTCAAAACCTTATCTATACATTATTCCCACCTTGCACATCACATAACCTAAACCTTAAACAAACTTCTTCAAGACTTTAATACATTCTCAGAACACACATTGAATTCCTAGAACCTCCAAGATAACACCTAAATCCTTGCATCACTCTAAATCACCTTAATACTTGTTTTCTTCTCAAGTAAACATTTATTCACCTTTAACACTTCCTAGTTCATCAAAACCATTTAAAACACTTAGATCTTCTTACACATTTCCCAAATTTGGCCATATTCTCTTGTATATACTCACATCCAACCACTTAGGTTTTTACCTTATTTCATTCAAGAACACCTAAAATCCATCAAACACATTTTTATACACAAGACTTCACACATTTAGCACTACATCACAATATAGTGCATAACTTAAATTGCTTGGCACTTAGGCCCTTAAACAACATGGCTCTTAGGCCCTTAAACTGCATAAACCTTAAACACTGAATCTCCACAATATATAAGCCTTTGACCTGCAAATACATACACCAATACATATGTTCTTTTACTAGTCTCCTTGAGAACACTTTACTAGGTCATTCACCATTTGCTCTTTAGGTAGTTTTAACAAGCATTATAAGCTTATTTCTCCTAAGGCATTAAACCACATTAAGATAGCACATTTACCTCTTTTCCACTCAAACTTCTTTCTTGTTTCCTCTTAAAACCGATAAGGCATTTCATTCCTTGTCAACTTCTAAACAATATACCGACATTGAAATGAGTATATAAGCTTTAAGCTTCATCTCATTGTAAACCCTAGGTTTACATTATTTCAAAACATTAATGTAGTTGTTTTACCTTAATCTTTGAAGGGTGTTTGAATATCTATGAAGAGAGGACTCCACCTAGTCCTTGAAAGATTCAAATGGAGCTAGAACAAAGCAACACAAGGAGCTCCATCAATGAATATTTTCGGTCACACACAAAACATGGAGGAAACTTGATTTTTCTTTGAGATTCCTTACCTAGAAGCAAAGGAGATCAATAATATGTGGAAAGACAAGCTCAAGCTCCATCAATGGTGGAACTCCATGGCACCGAAATGCGGCTCTTGAAGTTTTGAGAAGATAGAAATGAAGAGCTTGATGAGAGGAAGAGAATGGTGGTGTTTGTTTTTGATTTGGTTAAGTGAGCCAAGAAATATTGGCAATGGAAGATGGCCTTTGGTGCTGTTGCTGTAGCATTACCGTGAGAACAGAAGGAAGAGAGGTAGAAGAAGGCATAGGAACCGTGTTAAATGAAGGAGGAAGGGAGAAATGAGATTGGTTTTGCTTTTAAGGATATTTATAACTTAAAGCAAATAGTAACCTATGAGTCACCTTTATTTACTTAACAAGTTAACATGTTTGGTGACTCATTACTACCAAAAACCGGCCCCCTTATTATTAGAAGGGTATAATAGTCTTTGTTGACCAATTTAACTACTTATAACATTATATGTTACAACTAGCTTATAAAAATCACTATTCACAAAACAAGGCACATAGAAGTGAAATTTTTGATTTTCCATTGATATAGCCACCCAAATGTGATACTATATAGTACACATGTTAATTAAAGAGTAATTATGGACATTTAGCCATTCAAAACTCATTTACAAGACAATTTTTCAAAAACGTGCTTTAAGACTCCTTAAAGCACATTTTGTGTTTTAACTTGTTTTCAAGCTTGGTTTTCTTTAGTAATTGATTTAATATGCTCATTAACATATAAATAAGGTATAGGTATGACCATTAGGTCTTATACAAATTTATCCCAAGCTTAGAGCACATTTTAGCCCATATTGACCTTAAGGTATTTATTTGTGTTTTGTTTGGTTTCATTGTCTACCAAAGTTTCCTAAGGACTTAATTAGCCTTATAAAGTCATAATTAAACATTATCAAGTCTTGGTAGGCTCTTTGGGTCCTAACCAAGTTCACTCCAAGCTTAGAGCATGTTTTTGCTCAAACCGTGTCTTAGTGTTTTATTGTGTTTTACCATGGTTTAAATGTTTCATTTATATTTCTAAGGCACTTTTTAGCCTTTAAATACCATAGTTTAACATTTACACAACATACCAAGGTTTGGGGTATTTCAATCTACCCCCCTTAAAAGAACTTCGTCCTCGAAGTTCACATTTCCTCGCATCATTGGGTTGGAATACGGGAATTACTTATAGCCATAAAACTTCCATTACCAACCACCCTTTACATCCAACCTCGGACTTAATGGTCCGGGCAACATATCCACATTATACATAAAATATCATACTCACATGGTAACTCGGACTTAATGGTCGGGTACCTCCACCACACTTGCACCTACAATATCCCTCAGACTCTTAGGTCTGGGTGACAAACCACATTTGGACTCGTAGGCCCGGGTAACACAATCAATTCAGAACCCACTCACATTAGAACTCAAGGTCTAACATAATATTTATTACTTATTCCACACAACATGTCTTAGCATGTATATCAAACAGAAATACCTTTTCCATCTCTCCATGGGTTCGAATCCCACGTTGAGTACATATACACTGTGATCCCGCAGAACCCGGTCGCGATGGACACCTTCTGGTCCCCGTTCCTTTGGGAGATCAAAACATTCACTTAATTTTTAACATATATACTTCTCATGTCACCGGTCCGAAGACAAAGGCTCATACGTCCTCAGCTCGTGAGCAAGTACTACCAAAAATATTCTTTACTAGGTTAAGTATAAGAAGATCTTTATTCAAATATTAATCGATTGTTTGAAAACACCAATTGAAAATCCTTTTGAAAACACCACACAACTCCAAGTCCAATTTATGCTCCTTGTATTTTTTTAACATGGTTGTTTGTGACCACTTACAGGGAGCTTCAAGAGTCATCCAACCCTGATGTGATCAGCATCAGTGTTGAACTATCTTTCCACCCCAATTTGTGTTCGGCTTCCCTTGATCTCATGATAATCAAGTTTCACCTCCCACTTCTTTTTCAACCAACAATTAATTCAAGCATATCCATTTTCCATCTTTAAATCCTTCTAGTCATAATCATTACATCTCCAAGGGATAGAATCCGTCTATCAATCTTCACCCAAATCCAACTTAATTCAAGTTACCTAGGAAATTTAATTCTCACTAGGTTCTATGTCGGTCTTATACCCCTCATAAATCACAACACTGATATATACATATATTTTTTTATCAAAATACAATAATGGTTTACATTTATGCACCGTCGGGGTTTTAGTTCCCCGGGAGTTTCTTTACTCCTTCCACTAGTACTTACACACTTCCCACAATGGTATTCGCATCTTCTGTGCGCAATTACCACAATTTAACCACAAATAAATGCGTATGTATATAACACACGCGCTAACCATCATAACAAATCATTTTGTGCTATGCACAACCAGTTCACGTACACTTGTACGGTAAAACACACTAAGTGGTTTTGCGCTCTACCCCCCTTAAAAGGGATTACGCCCACGTAATCAATCACTGAGCATTAGCTTAAAATGTTCTACCGTCGTGAAGTGTTTTAACTTCCACGCGGTCTATTACACAATGGATTCTGATTAGGATCTGAACCATATTAGCGGTTTAGTTCCTAAACCAAGAATTCGCATTGGAGTTGTAACTCATAACCGGTTTCGGTCCTGGCCTGTAAGGCTTCTAGGCATTGATGACTAGCCATCCATTCATATTCACAATGTATATTCAGCATTTGATGCATGGGTCTGCTGCGCCATTCAGATAATTATAGGGCTAGTTTGCCCCATTCGTTACTGTTACTGTATTGTACATCTCCAATGTATTACCCTTATCTTGGGAAGGATGGTTTCTCAACCGACGCATGGGTCTCTTACCCTGAGCGAATTCGGTGAGTTTCAAAACTTTCCATCCACTTCTCCAATAGCTTACAGCGTAAACTACTATGTAATTCACAATGATTGACTTGCTTCTACCGACTTACTGTCGGTTGAGATTGAGCTACTACCTAGTGTGTAGTGCTCTCTCAGCTAATTACAACATTTGGGGTAATTCCATACCGATATTGGCATTTAGTGCCACTGTTATCACTTATTCTTAACCATACCTCCATTTGGTTTCGTACAAGTACTTCCATTGGTATGACCTTGCATTTCCTATGCATCGGCCATTATAATATTATTCCTTCACAATTACCATGCCTCTGATTCCTAGCTATCTCACTTGATCATTACTGCGCAAGAGCAATACCAAAACACTCAGTCATACAGAGTGCAGAGGCGTAAACTCTGACAGTAAATCTCTCATGCGATTGCGATAGGAATTTTCACTGTGTTTCACTGAAATCCTTATCACCTAACACTTGCCACGGCTTACTGCTCGGTTCGTTTGCTATCACTTACTGTTGTATCTCCACTGGGTTAACTCACAACTCTGCTTATTTGTCATACCATCACTTAGCAATACTTATACAACGGTCGCTTATTGCACACCGTATCCTCTTCCATTATATAGCATCAACTTATACTGTATCCGCTATTATATTAGCTTCCGCTATTACGCTAGGTTTATCTGGCCACTTATTTGGCTGATTTTGAATATATTACTATTTTTCCCCTTGAGCGTTGTTCGCTACACATTTAGCTTCACACACCTATGGTGATTGCTACCAAACTATTACTCTTCCTGTGTACACAACTGGTACGAGCATTCTTTCGTGTTATTTTATTCCAATCATCCTGGGGTAATAACAACGTGGTCCATACCCACATATTTCTTGTACTTGATTCACATAACTACCGCTTCTGCGGTCTCACAATATCGAGAGGTATCCCCACTCTTAATGCAGTGGTTCGCTTACCACTTTAACCACTTATACAACATAAACTCTACAATCAATCGAATTTATATAACATATCTTGCTTATGGCTTATAAGCCTTATTTGCCTTGAGCTGGGCTCATTGTAGGCTGTCCACACATATGTACTTCTCTGTACCACATTACATGTTTAGAGGTTGTAGTGGGCTCCATGACAAGGTCGTTGCATTCCGTTTCCTTTCATGGGATGCCCCTTAGGTTTGCCCGTCCGTCTCCTGACAACTTATGTCTAAACTGGGTGTTAATTTCAACCCTTGCGTTTCTGTCATGCATTTCGTTCAACAATTGTTGATGCGCACACCCTTCAGGATTTCTCCGGGGTGTCGTTAAGTTATGCCTTTACATCTGGTTCACAGTTATTGGTACATTCAGCTAGCCACACCTTTTTGCGTTCTTCACTGGTTATTATCTTCTTCTGGTTTATCTTCTTCGGAATTTCATCCCGTCCATTGCACTTTACTGTGTCCACATTAGGCATCTGCCTTGCCCTGCTTTCCAGCTATCATGCTTGTTCCTGGGGATCCTTAAGTCATATAAGCTGTCTTTACATTCAGTTAGTGCACTTCGCACCTCCTGACTCTTAAACATTCCTTGAAAGGAATTCACTAATTCCTTTAGTCTCGTTAACTTAACTGAGTTCCTTAACTTCAACCATTCCTTGTAATCTCTAGCTCTCGTTTGATTTATACTGCTGACCGTAGACGGAGTCGACTACTTCCCGTGTTTCGGACTCTACTCGTATACATATATGGGGTATCATACTGATACATTACTACTTACCCAACTAACCTATAAGTAGGTCTGTCAGGCCCACATGCTCCTATCGGAGTGTGGTCGTCCCACAACACAGTTGGTACACTTGTAGTGTCCGTCACACGCCTAGGTGAAGTATTCTGTTGCTAACTCCCTTATATTGTCCCGTGACAATATTCATTCCTTGCTTCCCGAACTTAATCGAGGGAAGGTTTATCCACCGTTGTATCCTTGTCAATCGCCCCTGGTTTCACTGGTTTGGTTTAAAAGAAGGTTGGAAAGAAGTGTTGGTTTGAAAGAAAATCTGGTTTTAAAAAGAAGGGGTTTGAATAAATTTGGGTTTGAAAGAAGATTTTCATGGTTTCACAACATCTTCTTCCTTAGCCAAGTTTAGCTTCTTGCTGACTGGTGTGTTTCCAATTGTAGAGGTTAGGCTAACAGGCCCTTCCACTGTTATGAATCACATTTAACTTTATGGTACTTTTCCAAGTACTTTGTAGTGGTTATGATTTTCCCGAACAGCCCTGTTTAGCAGCACTTGCTATGGCAAGTGTGCCACGCTAACTGGCTATCGGTTTAACACATACCGGTTGTGGTATTGTTTTTATCCGTACTGTCATCAGTGACCTTGTTGGCCCTTACTGATCTTACAATCTTGATAATAACTCCTCTAGGTGACTTCTCACTGTCTTCACACGACGATCATCAACTAGGGTGTTTCCCATTCTGGAAGACCCCCTTTTCCTTAGTATTGTATTCTCTTGTAGTCCGTTCCATGTATTTGGGCACTACGTTGTAGTTCCCTTGCCGGTTGGTACACCGTTGGTGTATTATTTATCAACGGTGGTCCCGTAGACACTCGTCTCGGGTTTCACTAATCCACTTCTTGCCTGTTGCACGGTCGGTGCGTTGCAAGCTGGTTACTCTCGACTGCTTTGCATGTCGACCCAGGTTGCCGGAAATTCTATTCTCTTATACACAAAATCCTTCATTCTTCGCTACTAAATGCGGTTAACATTGTTCAGATGGAGACCGTCTCCGGGATTCCCAGTTTTCGGGATCTACCGTATAACAGGTTCTCCGTACCTCTAGAGGTACATAATAACAGCCAGATCGGGTATTCCCGAGTAAGAGAGGACTTCCATCTCTCTGGCGTTGTTGCCCAAGTTATAAAACAGGGATTGTGGAGGGTGGGAAGGATATAGTAGGTTTCCAGTATTCACTGGTAGTTCCTTTCTAGCGTACCTCTCACGCTATCACTCAACCCTTAACCCAAAGTACTTAAATCCTAACTCGGTACTTCCTAAGCTCGGTAATTCAGTCATCAGAGCGATACTTCGCTCTGATACCACTTTTTGTAACACCCCAACCACCACCGTACACTTAATCAAACTGCAGCGGAAACCTCAACTCATCATATTACTTAATTCAATGGTGTTACACGCCGTTAACCACCCACGTGGCTAACAAGGCTAATACATGTACATTGTATCGGTCTGATGGACTAGATTCCCGAGCACTACACAATACAATCCTTATCCCATTACCAACAATTATTATACACAAACACTCCCTGTACCGAGTGTTTACAAACTAATGCCGATAACAATTTCGGTCTTACTACGCCTACAGTACATACTCAATTTAAATGGCTACCCATGTACAGTCCGCTACCCCGTCCTACTCTCGAACGGCTTCCAGCTCCTTGTACCTGAAATAGAAAAGGAGAGAAAGGGTGGCCCCCAAGGGGCTCAGCACCTTTGCTGGTATGGTAATCCCGCAGCCCACATGCTACCGGGCCACGCACAACTAATTGTCGTCTTAGCATGCAGTTGATTATATTTAAATCATGCATACAAGCCATAAACATACAACACATAACATTTCGCCTCAATGGGCTCAACCTATAACCAACACATCCACACTTAACCAACCATACAATGATTCCTTAAACCCTAGAGTGGCTCTCCTCTGAAACGGAGCTACTTCCTTAACGAACGACATGTACCCATTAATCGGGTTATCCTTAAACGCCTCTTGTCACAAACTGGGATTCATTTCCATGATCCACACACTCCATATCCTACAACATATCTCATTCCTCACATAACAAACATAACAAACCTTTCTTGTTTCGACGTACACATGACAACATCGCATTCATTTAAAACACCCAATATATATATATATACCATAGCATAGCAAGGGAATTTGCATAGCATCATAACATTACATAACACCATAAAATCGGTTCTCACAAGGAACCTTCCACCATAGTTAGTATACCATGTGAGCCTAGGGATTTTTGCCAATCCCATGTTAAGCTCGTTACCAACCTCGTTACCGTCCGGTTATATAGAACGGTTAACTTATACCCAAGGTGTGTCGGATATAGTAATCCCAAGCACACCGAAATAACATACGTATGCCCCTGTGGCCCGACGTGAGTCAGTGACTAGCTTTGGATAAGCTAAGGGAAGGTAGAAACCAATTTGGAATACCACCTATACATACACCAAGAGAGCCGAACCGGATATGATATCGACTCCCGTCCATCACACGCGTGGCCGGAACAACCGGACTCCTCACCCCCCATTAGTACACATACACTTAATAATAAGTAGTTAGAGATCCATTATGGAGCCTACCACATCCACACACCATACGGTATCATGACCGAGTTAAGCACACAAGGGAGGTTCACAGACTTGCATACAACAACGATATCCAACTAACTCACACATAGCCGTGGTTAGAACGTTCCCAAGGTTGGGTCGTTAACTCCGAATACCGATCACTCATGTGTTCCTAGATTTGGTTAGCTAAGGTTTAACACATATTTGAGGTTAAATGGTATCGGAGGCCAAATTCGCCACATAAATGAATTACTATAAACTCATTACATGTTTTATCTTACAAGGTGGCAAACACTCAGTAAAACATATTGGCATACAAGCCGGTGTAATCCGGTAGGACAGGTTGCAAGAAAACCATACCTGTCACCGGAGTCCACTTACCACGTCCACTTATGTTCCTCGAGCAATTCTCGAACAACTGTTAACATCACATGTGTTTTTATTAACATCGGGGTTTGCTTGATTATTTACTGTCTAATGCTTAACTTTCCCCGTTAACTTAGTTACACAACTTCACTTTTTAACTTATTTTACTTTCACATTTTATTACAACTTTTCACCTATTTAATTGTCATTAAAACTCACCTAACATGTCCTTAACAACCTTATAACATCATTACCTATCAATCCCCATCATTACATATCATTTCATCCTTAAAACCATGTTTTTGGTCCGACCGGACTTGCCGACCGGACTTGTCCATGTCCGGTCGATTCCAGAACATATTTCCGTCAAAATTTTCTCTACTCCGACCGGACTTGTAAGTCTGGTCCTAGTCCGGTCCATTCCAGAAGCTAATTCTCGCAGGGTAAACTGGGCCCGACCGAACTTGCAAGTCCGGTCGCAAGTCCGGTCTGCCCCAGATCTTTGTTTTTTTTACATTCAACTCCAAACTTCACCCCATATATCCTAGTATGCCCTAGTCTCATTTGGGCACTTCAAACACACCTTAAGATATCCTTAAACACTCACAAAACTCTTTTTCTAATTCCTTAAACCTTTACTTATATCTTCACAAAATTTCTAACACTTACAATGTTTTCTCCTAGTTTTTCAAGTGGTGTTTCTTCCTTAATAACCTTTATACCAAAGTGTTTCCTCACCATTATAACATCATCTCCCAAGCATCTTCTCTTACTAACCAAATCTTCTCTTTCACAACTCCTTAAAGTTCCTTTCTCAAAACCTTATCTATACATTATTCCCACCTTGCACATCACATAACCTAAACCTTAAACAAACTTCTTCAAGACTTTAATACATTCTCAAAACACACATTGAATGTAACGCCCCTACTTATCATAAATGCAGCGGAAATAAAATACTAAGGCGATTACAGATCATCGGGTTCCAAACACCCGGCACCAAACCTCACCAATTACAACTTATGATATTACAAATGCTACGGTCTGAACTCGAGAAAACATAGTATAAAAGTAATGATAACAAAATACAGTAGCTCTCCAAATTCCTAATTCCCATCCCATACACTCATACTCTTCGTGGCCACCTGTATAACAATTCGTACCTGCAAGATGAAACCAAGCAGCCCACCCCAGGAGGGGTGAGTCAGTTCCCTGGAATGGAACTGGTACAACTCTCCAAAACAACAGTATTAAAAGAAAAACATAACTCTTAAAATAACAATAACTTGAAGTCAAATGCTCAAAACAAATCAGAAGAACAAGACACATCAAAATCACCAAGTCAAAGGTAACAAGATGAGGAGTAAAAATAAATAACAGAAAGGTAACGTTAGTCAATCAAAATCACACCATGTGTTAGTGAACAACCATTGTTTAAGTTAGATCCAATTCCCGTTAGGAGTAGAACGACCCAAGTAGTCACAAGGACTAGGAATGAAAGAAGATATCCAAGAACCATAACTCAAGAGTGGAATAAAACCAATTGGAAGAGATGGCCCTGCTGCCAACTGCGTCCCTTTTGGGACAGGGGATATACAGCCCCTCGCTGTTAACTACGTCCGATAGGACAGGGGATATACAGCCCCTCGCTGTTTACAACGTCCGATTGGACAGGGGATATACAGCCCCTCGCTGTTTACAACGTCCGATTGGACAGGGGATATACAGCCCCTCGCTGTTTACCGATGAAGATGTGCGCACATCACAACCAAGACTCAGCTCATGGAGGAAACAATATCCAGGGTCAAAAGAAGCATTTACCAAGATTGACATTTCCCATATTTCCACTAGATCATTAACTACACCAGAGCGATACCAAAACACTCAGTCCTACAGAGTGCAGAGGCGTAAACCCCAGGCAGATAATATCTAATGAAACAACCAGATAGAAGGAACCAATAACCATACAAGGTGTACATTCAAGGCTCAATTAGTCACATCAAGCTGAGTTAGTCACACAACCAATTTCCTTTCAAGATTCATCCAAGCTCATTTAGCGTTTCTCAAAACATTCCATAAAATTCGTCATCAAAATATCTGAGTACGAGAAATCGTACAAAACATCCCATAAAGGCCAAAACCCAACAAGCTGAGTACGAGAAATCGTACCTGGTAATCGCTGTAGCAGTTCTAGTCGACTTGTGCAAATAATCAACAATACTCTGAGGAATATTAAAGGTAGTCTAACATCAATAACTTGTAACCTAAGTTAAACTTAAATAAATTCCTCACTCTTATTTCTAAGTCTCAATTGTCTTTTAAGCCCTCACTTAAATGTTATGTATAACCTTTGACTTATATTAGAATGTTGTATAACCCAAGGTTGTAAGACTAGGGAATGTATGTTATTAACACTTGTTAATTGTTACACTCTTATCCACTTTATTCATACTTAACCCTAATTCAAGACTCTTGAGACCCTTATACCATAAGTGCATATTATATTATTCATCTAATCTTAGAATCTCAATAATAATTTTTAAGCTTAATACTTTTATTCTTAATTTAGAATAAATATCGGGTTATGACCTATGATAGGTTTATCTTAGAATATTATACTATTGTTTCACAATGTAATGATTATGTATTTTATCAGTATTACCAAATAATCCATTATGATTAAGTTTTCCCCTCAACTTAATTAAGATCTACATCCTGTATATTGGAAACATGGTGCTATAGATGCATTTTATGATAACCTAATTGAGTTACTAAACTCATTTATCTTATGTTTAGTTTAGGATGACTTTTATTACAACCATCTAATAATCTTATCATAAGATGTTAAACTGCTTCTCATCTTGAGTAACTATATTATAGTTAACTTAGATTTATCGAACTCTTACATTTAGTATTCCCAAGGTATATTATTTACTTTATCATTAACTATATAAGGCACTTTAAGATAACCTTTTATTTATCCTTGCTTACATTTAATTTCCCAAATGTTTTATTTTTACACACATTCCCGCTATAGACTATGTATAATCCTTTTATACTAAATTTTAATAAACTTATGTCTTAAAATACATTTTTCATATTGTTTACAAAACCTAAGGTTTCAAAGGAATAACTTAATAAATTAATCTCCTTTATTATGTTTTAGGATGAACATTATATCTTAACATACGGTAAAATTTATCTAAGGATTAAATCCCCATTCATAAGTGAAATTGTTAATTACTTAATAAGATAATCTATTCTGAAAAATCCTCATACCTTATATTCAATGACACGTTAATATTTCCAGTTTCAAAAGGTAAATCAATATAATCCCTTACGTAACTTAGTTCCATCTAATTAAAGGTTTAAAGATTTTAAGTATCTAATTTCTATTTGCAAACCTTTTTATAAGACTTTAACTATTATGTACAACTCTTATTTATAAACTCACATTGTGAACATTGGTAATTAATGTTTTTATATGGCTTAACTAACGCCAAGAAACTTAAGGATTATTATTTAGATAAATTTCCAAAACATAGTTTAATATAGTTTTATACCATAATCCTTTTAATGATTTTATCCTAAAACATTAAGTTATATTTCAATACCATAATTGTTAAGAAATAATTAAATCTAGACTTACTAATCCACCCCACATTTAGATGTAAAAGTATTTTATTTATTTTTTATTGTTTATATATTAAGAACATTTAGATGTAAAAGTATTACATTTATTTATTAATTATATAGTAAGTTCTATTGTGTAAAATCTAATTACAAATATTCCTAAGTCCTAACTTATTAATTACCAAACCAAATTATAGATTTACATTCTGGTCTTTGACAAATAATATTACACATGTATTTTAATATGGTTTATATAAATCTTAGAAATCCAAGATAACTCTTTAAGCTTAATTTCATAACTATAATTTAATACCACCTCATATAATATTCTCCTATTAGTATTATGTAGAGGTTTAGTTTAACTTACTAATTCCTTCGTATTATATTTCCTATAAGGTATTTAATTTTACTATGTTTACTGTGTATATATTTATATATACTAGGATTTGTACAAAACATTATTTATGTAGTTTTATTGTATTTAATTATTTATATTAACTTCGACACACCCTACATCCAAAATATGGTTAATAAAATAAAATATTTTCCTTAGTTTCAATTAAGTATATTAACTACCATATTATATAATTAATATAAATGTAGATTAATTTAGCTCCTTGATTTAACCTAAGTTACTATGTTATTTCTTTTACATATATGTGTAAATATATATATATTCCTTAGTTTTAATTAAGAATATTAACTCCCGTATAATATAATAAATAAACGTAAAAAAATTATATTCCTTGATTTATATAAGTTTCCACTTAAATATGTATATATACATATATGTAAATAATTTCACTTCTATTAAAAACTAATACCTAAACATTTATAAACTTACTGTTATAAAATGTTAATTTAGTGTTCCATATTTTTCCCAGATTAAAAAGTTTATTAGCAAACCATACTTTAATTTTTTTGGTTACATTAAAAACCATATATTATAAGTTATTCCTATGAAAACCTCATAAACACAATTTTTAAAACCTTTTACCATTGCCCAAAAATCCCCAAATTTAATATACAGTAACTATAACATTTTACACATTATAAAAATTTTATTTCATAAAAATATCTTTTTAATTTAGCCAAATAATTCCAGAAAACCCGTAACTTGCAAAAATCATAACTTACGTTTAACAACTCCAAAACCATATTAATTTATATCAAAATAAACTAGATTAAATAAGGAATCTATGGTTAAAATTTCAAGTCCAAATACATTCGGGAAGGTATTTAAATTAATTCAACAAGTTAAGATTTATTTCTGAAATCATAATAAAAACTTATACTCTTAATTTGAAACGATCTAATCTCAGCCGTCCGTTTCCTATAGCTACGATCGGACGGCTGCTGAAAGCCAAGTTCATCAGCAACCTCCTCTACCTAGTCGAGTACTAAATCGTAATTATCTCACAATCTACAGAACGAAATCGAGTGATTCTTGTTTCTATGGTTTCAAAATCAAATTTCGGTTCTAATGATACCAATTTCCCCAATTATAATGCAGTATTCATCGGGTTTCGATTTCTGTTTCGAAGTTAGGTTTTCTTTTCCGGTTTCGAATTCGATTTGTCAAATTCTCTCAATTTGTTGCGTAATTGGGTAAATTGATAGAGGGTTATGAACGGGAATGCAAAACAGAGTAGCATTATAGGTATAATTTGGTCGGAATCGTACCGGAGATGCGCCGGCAAGGCAATTCGAACTCGTTTTTCTGGAAAACTAGTATTTTATGTGTTGTTCAGGTAGGCAACTTCGCGGATCAACTCGGGATAACTGAGATGGATTAAATCCATAAAACCTACGTCATTTTAAAGAAGACATGTAACTCTAAACATTGGTGGAAGAATCATGGAAAACGAATAACTAGGGAGAAAGTTATAGATCCACAAAGATCGGAGTTTACCATGTTGTTTCTGGAAATATTCTGGGCAAAAACCGACGTGATCGAGTAGGTAACTTTAGACGACTCGCTCTCCCTATTGGTTGCGAATCAGCCTTGGTCATTAACATGAAAGTTGTAGAGGGATTTGAGATCTTCAAAACAAGCTAAAGAACACGAAATTTGGATGAGAAACGAAGAAGTTATGACGAGACGAAGTTTACCCGATTTCAGGAAAAACTGGAATTCTGGGTTACGCAATCGCGAGGAGCCAACTTTGGATCAATTTTCCGGTCATTGTAGAAGGATTTAGATGATGTGTGAGTAATGGTTGGAAAGATGAGATTAAGGAGAAGAGAATGGAACAGACGGCATACCAAATGGTGGAGTAGAGCAGGAGATATAGGCGTTTGAAATTCGACCCTCGACATGCCAAAACTGTCGAAAACTGGGACTGTTCAGTGGTAATGCCTGGCTGACTGACACGTCAGCATTTCTCAAAATTTTGGCTCTAAACTTCAATCTATCATAACTTTGGCTAGGATGGTCCGTTTTTAACGTTCTTTTTATCGATCTTCATGGTTTTTGATAACCTATTTATTGGTATAGGTTTCATGGCCTGGTTTGACCATTCTCAAAAAGTCAACTCTAGCAAGGCTTAATAAGCTTTAAGGTTTCTAGAATTTTATATTGACTTTTATGTTTCAAAACAATGTTCCAACACTTCCTAAAATCTTTATAATATATTTGGAGTGTTTAGAAATTTTCCCAAGATTTATTGACTTATAAATCTTATTATTAAATTCATAATACTATATAATAATGTATAATAATTAGGGTTAAATAGGAGAAAACCCCTAAATAAATTTCACAATTCCATATAATAATTTAATATTCATAATTCCATACCATAATTTAATATTAATAGTATTATTTATGGTTTAATAAAAGAAATCCCCTAAATTAATTTAAATTAATTTAGGGGTATTTCATTGAATTCCTAGAACCTCCAAGATAACACCTAAATCCTTGCATCACTCTAAATCACCTTATACTTGTTTTCTTCTCAAGTAAACATTTATTCACCTTTAACACTTCCTAGTTCATCAAAACCATTTAAAACACTTAGATCTTCTTACACATTTTCCCAAATTTGGCCATAGCTTCTCTTGTATATACTCACATCCAACCACTTAGGTTTTTACCTTATTTCATTCAAGAACACCTAAAATCCATCAAACACATTTTTATACACAAGACTTCACACATTTAGCACTACATCACAATATAGTGCATAACTTAAATTGCTTGGCACTTAGGCCCTTAAACAAACATGGCTCTTAGGCCCTTAAATTGCATAAACCTTAAACACTGAATCTCCACAATATATAAGCCTTTGACCTGCAAATACATACACCAATACATATGTTCTTTTACTAGTCTCCTTGAGAACACTTTACTAGGTCATTCACCATTTGCTCTTTAGGTAGTTTTAACAAGCATTATAAGCTTATTTCTCCTAAGGCATTAAACCACATTAAGATAGCACATTTACCTCTTTTCCACTCAAACTTCTTTCTTGTTTCCTCTTAAAACCGATAAGGCATTTCATTCCTTGTCAACTTCTAAACAATACCGACATTGAAATGAGTATATAAGCTTTAAGCTTCATCTCATTGTAAACCCTAGGTTTATATTATTTCAAAACATTAATGTAGTTGTTTTACCTTAATCTTTGAAGGGTGTTTGAATATCTATGAAGAGAGGACTCCACCTAGTCCTTGAAATTCAAATGGAGCTAGAACAAAGCAACACAAGGAGCTCCATCAATGAATATTTTCGGTCACACACAAAACATGGAGGAAACTTGATTTTTCTTTGAGATTCCTTACCTAGAAGCAAAGGAGATCAATAATATGTGGAAAGACAAGCTCAAGCTCCATCAATGGTGGAACTCCATGGCACCGAAATGGGGCTCTTGAAGTTTTGAGAAGATAGAAATGAAGAGCTTGATGAGAGGAAGAGAATGGTGGTGTTTGTTTTTGATTTGGTTAAGTGAGCCAAGAAATATTGGCAATGGAAGATGGCCTTTGGTGCTGTTGCTGTAGCATTACCGTGAGAACAGAAGGAAGAGAGGTAGAAGAAGGCTTAGGAACCGTGTGAAATGAAGGAGGAAGGGAGAAATGAGATTGGTTTTGATTTTAAGGATATTTATAACTTAAAGCAAATAGTAACCTATGAGTCACCTTTATTTACTTAACAAGTTAACATGTTTGGTGACTCATTACTACTAAAAACCGGCCCCCTTATTATTAGAAGGGTATAATAGTCTTTGTTGACCAATTTAACTACTTATAACATTATATGTTACAACTAGCTTATAAAAATCACTATTCACAAAACAAGGCACATAGAAGTGAAATTTTTGATTTCCCATTGATATAGCCACCCAAATGTGATACTATATAGTACACATGTTAATTAAAGAGTAATGATGAAATACCCCAAACCTAAGTATGCTAAGTAAAAATCAAATCATGATGTAGTAAGGCTAAAATATGCCTTAGAAAGATTGGTAGACAATTTAAACCAGGAAACACAAGAAAGTGCCTTAAAGGCAATCAGGGCAAAACGTGCTCTAAGCTTGGAGAGACTTGGGTGAGTACCCAAATATCATGATAAGACCTTAGTAATATCCTAATGGTCATTTTAAATCAATTAGCAAAGAAAAGCAAACTTGAAAACAAGTTAAAACACAAAATGTGCTTTAAGAAGTCTTAAGCACATTTTTGAGAAATTGTCTTAGAATTGAGTTTTGAGTGGCTAGATGTCCATCATTACTCTTTAATAAACATGTGTACTAATTAGTATCACATTAGGAGGTCTAATCAATGGGAAATCAAAAATTTCAGAAATATGTGCACTGATTAGTGAATAGTGCCAAATAGTGACTAGTTTAAGTTTTAATCAACTTAAGTCAATTAGTTGGTCCAAGACCATAAATATCTTGGTTATAATGAGGGGGCCGGTTTTTGATGTGGGGAGTCACCACATGACTAAGCAAATAAGGAAAAAGAAGAGATAAGTAAAGAAAGTTACTATTTGCCTTTATAAAGCAAATATCCTTATTAGCCTACCTCTCTCCTCTCTTCTTCATTTCT
Organism: Limonium bicolor; assembly: GCA_023374045.1. NCBI lineage: Eukaryota > Viridiplantae > Streptophyta > Magnoliopsida > Caryophyllales > Plumbaginaceae > Limonium > Limonium bicolor. The sequence goes on from CM041782.1 coordinate 48,799,757, forward strand.
TCTTCTTCCTCCACGGTTTTCTTCTTCTTCTCTCTGTTCCAAAACCGAGAGTGTTGCTTCTCCATGGTTCTCCATCTTCAATCACTTGCCAAATACAACTCCAAGCTCCAAATCCAAAACAAATTGCATATTTGTCTTAGTTAGGTCAAGACCTATCTTTCTATCTTTTCAAATCTTTCAAAGCTCCATTTTGGTGCCATGAGAAAACTCCATTGATGGAGGAAAATCAAGTTTGAAGAGCTCATTAGCTTCTCCATTCTCTTAAGGTAAAGAAAATGTAAGAAAAACCAAGTTTCCATCATTCCTTATACATGGCCGAAAATTCTTTCTCATGGGGCTATGTTTTTATGCCTTGTTCTAGCTTGATTTATTCACCAAGGACTAGTGGAGGTCCTATTTCATTCAATGCCAAAGTCTATCTTGAGACTTCAAAGGTAATCATCCACTTTTGCCTTAGAACACATTTCTAACCTAGGTATTTATTCCTTGAGGTTAGTGCATTGTGTAGTACTCATATGAGTCCTTGAATATTGATTAGAACATTGGCAAGGGGAATTTAAGTGGTGGCCGAGATCTATGCAAGAAGAAGGTCTAAGGAGGAGATTAAGATAAGCTTGATAAAACAAGGTAAAATGCTTACCTAATGGTGGTTTAAGTTTAAGGAATGAGTTTTATATGGATACCAATGTGGCCTAGGGCTTACATTGGTAATGGGTTATATAACCTAAGAAAAAGAACTTAAATAAGCTTGAGAACTTGTGACTAAGGAGCCAAAGGAAATGAGTTAGTAATAAGGTTAAGGTGGATTTTAAGAGCATTATAACTACTATGAGATTGATGAGTGTATTTGCAGGTTGAAAGCTTATATATGTGGGAATTCAGTGTTTAAGTTTAAGTCATTTAAGGGCCTAAGAGCCATGTCATTTAAGAGCCTTAGTGCTATGCAATTTAAGATTATTGCAATATATTGAGTTTGTTATGAATGAGTAGGTTTGGGTGATGAGATATGATGAGAAAGAACTTGAGGAGTGTGAGATGGTAAAATGAGGAAAATATGTGTTTGGGCATGCTATGATGCTAATAGTGCTATGGCAAAATTTGAGTAGAAAATAAGTGTTTAGGTGATGATGGTGAATTAATATGACCTAGGATTTACTAGGAGTCATTATGAGGAATTGAGTGGAAATTAGTTAACTAAGGAGTTCTTTGAGGTTTAGGATGACCTAGATGTCTAGGAGGAGTTAGAGGAATGGTGAGTGTTTTGAGCACACCAAAATCATGAGATGAGGAATATAAGACTTGTGCATAAGTTTAAGGAAGGTGTAATGATTAAGGTGTTTTGAATATGTTCTAAGGGAAAATAATGACTAAGGAAGTGCTAGGAGTCTTTGAGGATGTCTTGATGAAAAGGGGTAAGATAAAGTGTGGTAATGAGTTATAATGACTTAGGCATTACCTTGGAGGATTTAAGAATCAAGAGAATGTAATTTAGCATGTAGGACTTAGGCAAATGTTGGCAAACAAGTAGGAAGGAAACAAGGTGTTGGTGGATGGAAGCTTAAGCTTAGTAAGGAACTTTAAGTAAGTGCATAAAAGGATTTTCGATGGTGAAAGATGCTTGGGAGATGATGTTATAGTGGTGAAGAAAACATTTGGCATAGTGGTTACACTAGGTATGAACCACCACCTAGAAACCTAGAGGAAAGCATTACAAGTGTTAGCATTATTGCAAGGAAAATGCATAATGACTAAGATGGATCTTGGTGGATGATTTAAGGTATTTTAAGGAGGGCTTAAGGTGAATTTGAGGTGCCCAAATGAGGTTATAACATATTAGAATATATGAGGAGAAGTTTGGAGTTGAAAGAGAATTTAGAAACAAGTTTCTAGAGCCGACCGGCCTTAGGACCGGACTTGCAAGGTCGGTCGGGCTCTGTTACACTACCGGAAAATGTTTCTGGAATGGACCGGACATGGGACCGGACTTGCCAAGTCCGGTCGGGCATGAATTTTGTACGGTAATAAGTCTCTGGAATCGACCGGACATAGGACCGGACTTGTAAGTCCGGTCGGAGTGAATTTTCCAACAGTAAAGGGTACTGGAATGGACCGGACTTGGCAAGTCCGGTCGGTAAGTCCGGTCGAGCCTAAAAACAAAAAAAAAAGAAATTTTGAATTCTAAGAATGGCAATGGGTAATAAGGTATGCCTTTGGTAGGGTAGTAATGATTGGGGCCCTAAGAACTTAAGGAATTAAGATAAGTTAAGTATAAACTTGAAAGTTTAAGATTAAGTTTGTAAGATTAAGTTGTAAGACTTAAGAGATGTTAGGTGGGGATCATTAAGGGATTAAGTAAGTTAAACAAGTTAAGTAAGTCATATTAAGTTAAGTGTTAACAACCTAAAACTGAATGAATGTTTTAGGACTTGGGAGTTTGGACTCCGGAAGAGAGTAAGCAGCCGAATGACCAACGGTGAACGGTACAGTTGTTTCCTTGTGACCTGCTTGCTAACGGGTGTCGTGTCGGCTTGTGTGCTATTTTTTGTGTGCTCACTAAACAAGATAAAGCATGCAACCGGAACATATTATATATATATTGTATTGTTGTGTGATGTTTGAAAACTAACACAACATACCGTGAGAACTTACTAACCAATGCTTAGTAAGGAATTGCGTGAGACTAAGGAACGCCCCATAATGAGGGACGATATGAACCGAAAGAGGTTAACCAACAAACAGGGTCTTGAGATAACTACTAACTGGAACTTGAGTGAGGAAACCCAGGACCGATCTCCGGTCATGCATGCTAAGGAAAGGGGGTCGTTATCTATAGCAGATTCGACCTCCGCTTCAGGACTTGTCTTCGGACTTGTTGCCTAGGGCCGGTTGCCGGCTCAGCTACGCTGGACTCCCGTCCAGAGTAGGTGGCATTAAGATGGTGCGGTGGGATCACCTAAATCCCAGGTTCGAATTAGATACAACCAATCCCTTCCAGGAAAGGTTTGTATACTGAGATTAAGATTGAGATTAAGATTAAGATTAAGGTAAGATTAAGTTAAGTTACAATTCCTTTTTAAAGGATGAATTGTATTATTAAGATTAAGGTTAAGGTGAGGTTAAGATAAGATGCAACCATTCCTTTTAAAAGGATGGTTTGTAATATTAAGATTAAGATAAGCTACATCCACTCCTTATTAAAGGATGGTTGTCTCTAAGATTAAGATAAGAATCAGATTGAGGTAAGATAAGGATGGACTAAGATTAGAGAGGGAACATTACTTAAGGAGTTAAAAACTAACTCTCTAATTAAGGGAACGCATTTAAGTCGTTCATTGTGTGTGAACTTTGATTGTTCATATCTGAGTTGTTGTTTACTGCACTTTCTATTATGTTGTGCAGCTAATCTCAACCTCCATGCTATCAACAACTAGTCGTCGTAGCCACGTTAGCTTGGGGGCCATGAGAGGATCGTACCAGCATTCGTGCTGACCCCCTCGGGGGCTTTTTTTTCACTACACAGGTGAACATCAGGAGGGACCGTCGCGAGAGTAAGAAGGAGTACAGGTGTTAAGGACTAAGTGTGGCCTACGAGTTGTGCATGTACACTCGTATGGCAACTGAGTTAGTAAGATGTATAGGATGTGAGAGGATTGTAAGAAGATTGTGTATTTGGTTAAGGTTGTTTTGTACTAATGTTCGGTATATTCTGTAAACAGACCGTGGCAAGTCCTGGATTGTAAGGAATCTGTATGTCTGTTTTGTGTTACGTGTTGTAGGATGTATGATGTGTTAAGTTGCGAGACCACAATTGGATTGAGTGGGGGGTGTTACAAAAGTGGTATCAGAGCGTAGTACGCTCTGAAGACAAGAAATACCGAACTTAGGAGAATGATGAGGTTGAGATTGAGTTGTGGGTTAAGGGTTGAGAGTAGAGTGTGAGGTGCGTAGCCAGGACTCCCGGTGTTACCGGATATCCATAGTACCTAGGCCCGCCCTCCACATCCCTAACCCTAAATATGTGGAACAAACGCCAGAGAGAAGAAAGCCTTTCTTTATCGGGAAACCCGATCTGGCAGTTAGCACAGTAAGCAACACGAGAAACAATTGTTGTACAACAGTTAAGGGAAACTGAGAGATTTTAAATGGAGCGCATCAACAGAGAAAGAAACAGGCGCTACCTATGGAACGATCAGTAAGGGAACGGGAATTACGGCAACATGGGTCGACATGCTACGCAGTCGAAAAACCCGCGATACCAATGGTAAGGGAAGCACTACGCGTGCAATGGATGAGGAAATGATAAGAGACATGAGTACCGGACAGCGATCCGAGAGAGCATAACAGTGAGATAATACAAAGTGTGAGGATTAAGATACTGGAAGGTCCAGTTAAGAACGGGAACTCCAAACCCCACACAATGAAAAAGGTTACCAACCTGGCCCACAATGCGAACAACGGTGGAAACACATACAAATTGTATATCAAAATGGATACAATGTAGTGCCTGTAGAAGAACTATTACTTAATAACCACAACAGAATGTGTGGAGACAGGAGCGAGGATTAAGAACATAACAAAATATTAAGGGGTTCCCTCAGGAAGAGGAACGCCCTGGTAGATGACAGTACTGTCAACAACAAAGGAAACTGCCCGATGGTCGGTTATCCAAAATAAGAGATTATCGAAGGAGTCCCGAGGACTACCAATTACATGGAAATTAGAAGGAAGTGTCACTACCGATTGTACTGTACCAATAACCATCCTGCATGGCGCACTTGCATAGCAAGTGCTACCACGGTTAAGCCACACGAAAAGCCATCATGGCAAGATAGGAGAAGCTACAGTTGTAACATATATTAACACCGGATTGTAAAACATAAGAACAGGAAAAAAATAGGACCTTGGAAGGGCCTGACGGCCTGACCATGATGAGATGAACCGACAATCAGCCAGCAGGGAGATGAGCTTAGACGAAATACTAAACCATATAATACTAGCAACGGAATAACCCACTACAACAACAACCGACAGTACGGTAAGAACACCAATCTCAAACTCCAAAGGGAAACCTAAGAGATTGCTCGGTATCGCGAGCAAAAACACTATATAAGCAATGATAAACAAGGGATGTACTATAAGATAATTGAGACTGTGAAGCATCGACTTACAACGAAAACGGGATAAGACTCCAGAGTGACCATTAAGGATACCATAACAACCTTCAATGAAGATGACGGAAACCCAGAAAACAAGGGTAAAAGATAATAAACATAAGCTATGACCTACTAAGAATTAAAGTCGTACAACCCTGGAAAAAAGGAAAGCTCAGAGGACTACCCCTACAGAGCGGGCATAGTCGAGCCGAACAAACTGATGAATGACAGCTGGTACTGTTCGTCTAACTTATTAATACCCAAGTATGATTGATCTCAACGGGTGGCTAGTCAACGGAAGTGAACGAAGCGTTGAGATAGAAGTATAAGATGCCAGGATGATATCCAACTTGGACCCGTAAGGCAAACGCCTAATACGAACTTATCCTTAATTGCCAAAGGACATAAGTCTAGTAAAATGACAGTATTGTCAAAGACATTAAGTAACCTCAGATCGCCTGAGCAAACTTCCATAGCAGGAAGCAGGTGCTGAAACGAGAACCATGAAACACGGGTGGGGTACTACATTTAGTGTGTAACCTAACGGTGGATAATGACAAAAGAACCAGAAGTTTATGAGGATAACCTATAGATGAGTAAAAGTACAAATAATGAACTGAGACATTAAGCACTAAGAGCCTACGAGCCAAGGATGTAACCACATCAGAGGCCCGAGGCGCAATAAGTTATAAGAGAGCTTGTTTAAGCCACAAAGGGACTACAGTTTGTAGATATGCACGGTTAGCAAACCTATAATTTAGATTGGGAAGAAAACAATACCAAGAAGGGATACCAATGAGAATATTGAGTTAATGCTAGGAAAGGAAGGAGCGGAGAAGAAGAACCATGCCTTTTAGGGTGGGGGATACCTCCTTGTTGTGAGGCCATGAGTGGGAATGAACCCTCAAAAAGGGCTTTCACTATTAGAGATGCAATACGCTTTTATTAGAGATGGGAAACTGTAAACTTGAGATACCTTAGAACGAATCAGATACACTTGAATATAAGGAAGGATGCACAGATGGACCCCATATCCAACACCCAGGATGAAGGAAGAAAGCGAGAAAAATTAGACTATTTATAAATCTGAGATTGAAATAGAAACACCTTCGTATTAAGAGTTACTATTTTACAGCACGGTAAGAAACCGCCATACACCGGAACGAGAGAACCCCACAGTGTGTTTACACCAAAAAGGGGATTGAGTATAAGGTAAGACATTAGAATAAGTGAATAAGAGGTTGCACCATCAATGGGAACATGGTAAGGGCCAACTACCACGGTATAGTGGTCGTAAGTACAATAGTTAGAAAGGTGGATTAAGTCATGGTGCGCTGTAGCGACCATTATGTAATGAGCCGTCAAATATTGGACACTGAGGCAATTAGATTTATGAGTTAAGACCAGTATAAGTAAGAAAATAAGATGGTAGACAAATGAGCATTGGTGCAGTAGTCTGGACCTGGTTAGGTAAGATTTCGCAGGAAGCACACTACCCATTCCTTAAGGAACTGGAAAGTGCATTCTAGTAGCATAAATATGAGAAACAAGATAAGAGGCTCTACGGAAAGAGACCTCAGATATTAAGGACCGAATCAATATGGAATACAGGAAAGAGCTAGAGCATACAATACCCAGGAAACACAGTAAATGGATTCCCTTGATTAACTTCAAGAAGAACATAAATGTTATTATGGAAACAATGAAAGAGGAGATCGACAACATACTTCATAATTAGCAATAGCTAAACGTTTGACGGACACTATGAGTTAGTTGGGTAAGTAGTAATGATACCAGTAAGGTACCCATGCATGTAGACGAGTGGGTGTAAGGAACACGGGAAGTAGTCGACTCCGTACCCGGACAACGACGCAAGATCAGACAAGAGCAGCTATTACCAAAACAGTCGAAAGAGAAGAATTCAGTTGAACCGACAAACAAGAGGAACCAAAAGAACAGATAATTAAGGACTATGAAGTGCGAAGAGCCACGGATATTTTTAAGTACAGACATGGACATGTCTAAGATGAGAGAGATTAAGACTGTAAAGCGCATTATGCACTAAACAGTAGTTTCAGACTAAGAAACCATCCTCAGACCAAAGGTCAGTTGGGGAGAACAATTTAGACATTCGAGAAAGAAATACTAAGAGTATGAGCCATAAGATCTTTAAGGATGAATTGTAGACGAGTTACAAACTCATTAAGGCCGTGTATATATAAAGATAAACACGTTCCATTAAGACACTTAAGCCTAGATTATCAGAGTCGCGCAGCGGAAGCTAGCAGACCACTACCTTTGAGATTAGACCACCAAAACCAAGTTAAGGAAACGTATAAGTACCGTTAAGAATCCTCGATACAGAAAACTAAGTCATTCCTGGTCGAATTCTAAGAAGATAGATGACATGGAAGCTAGAAGCTTGGTAAGAA